>ONZH01009657.1:0-46715 GCA_900303285.1 Rhinella marina
TGAGGCAGCTGCAGGCTGTTACTGTTAGGCTGGGAAGGGCCAATAACTGTGTCCCTTCACACCCTGGTAGTGCCAGGCTGCCGCTGCTGGTTGTATCTGGCTGGAGAAGGAAAAAAGGGGGGGACCTCACGCCATTTTTTTTAAATTATTTAATTTTTTTTTTTTTTTTTTTAAATGGCGTGGGGTCCCCCCCTTTTTCCTGCAGCGGCAGCCTGACACTACCAGGGTGGGAAGGGACACGGTTATTGGCCCTTCCCAGCCTAATGGTACCAGCCTGCAGCTGCCCCAGAACCGGACCCTCAATTTAGAAAGTCCGGTCCTGCGGGTACCTGGCTCTTCCCGACACCCCTGGTGGCGGTGGATGCCGGGGTAATAGATGTTGGGGTTAGTGCTGGCCATACCGGCCAGCACTAAGCCCAGTATTAGTAATCAGGGCCGTCTGTAGACAGCCGTGAGTACTAAAACTGCAATGTTGTAAAAAAAAAACACACACACTTATAAAATAGTTTATTGAAATAAATACTCCCCCAGACCCATGTTTGACCATTTCATTTAAAAAATAAAAAAGCTGGTCTGACGTAATCCACCGAATCTGACGTAGTCCTCAGCATTCACGATCCTGAAAAATAGAAAGAAAACAAACAAACAAACAAACCACTTACATCCTCAGGCTTCTTCTTTGTAGTGATTCCTCCCGTCCAGCAGCTCGCTCAACACTAATAATAAATACCGTGATGTCACAGTACAGGGATAATAAATACCGTGATGTCACAGTACAGGGATAATAAACAGTGATGTCACAGTACAGGGATAATAAATACAGTGATTAGAGATGAGCGAGCACTAAAATGCTCGGGTGCTCGTTATTCGAGACAAACTTTTCCCGGTGCTCGTTTCGAGTAACGAACCCCATTGAAGTCAATGGGAGACTCAAGCATTTTTTGCAGGGGAAAAAGGCTCTGCCTAGGGAAGGCTGGGTGAAAACCTGGAAACATCAGAAAATGATGGAAACGCCACGGAAATAGACAGGAAACAGCAGGGGCAGCATGCATGGATGCCTCTGAGGCTGCCTAATCCCACCATTAACCCAAATTCTCAGGCAACAGCCTGGTGGTTAACCTCATGGCAATTGTGCTCACCCAGATGAAGAAAGGCGAGGCACATACCCATCAAATGTTAGGGAAGCACCCAACTAGGTGCAAAGAAAAATTGTTTAGAGAGAGGGCCTGTAGGTGGACCTCCGGAAAAATTGTTTGGAGAGAGGGCCTGTAGGTGGACCCCCGGAAAAATTGTGGTAAAAGAGTGCCAGTTGGAGGAGGAGGAGTAGAGAAGAGGAATTGGATGCATAAATAATGTTAATCTTTAGCTACTTTCCCCCGGAGGAGATTTGAATTCCAGTGAAATCCAGTCTTTATTCATTTTAATAAGAGTCAGCCTGTCAGCGCTGTCAGTTGACAGGCGTGTACGCTTATCGGTGATGATGCCACCGGCTGCACTGAATACCCGCTCTGACAACACGCTAGCGGCAGGGCAGGCCAGCACCTCCAAGGCGTACAGCGCCAGTTCAGGCCACGTGTCCAGCTTTGAAACCCAGTAGCTGTATGGAGCAGAGTGTTCTGTCCGGACGTTGGTATGGTCAGCTGGGTACTCCCTCACCATCTTTCTGTACAGCTCCCCCCTACTCTGCCTAGACTGGGGACAGGTGACAGTGTCTTGCTGGGGTGCCAGTGCTGGACAAGCTGCCTGCTCGCCTCCTCTCCCCCGCTACTTGGCCCACAGAACCGTGCCCTCTGCCGCTAGCGGCGTCAGACGGGAAGGATTGTTTCAGCTTGTGCACCAGGGCCTGTTGATATCTATTCACTCTCAGACTCCTTTCCTCTGCAGGGATGAGAGTGGAAAGATTCTGCTTGTACCGTGGGTCCAGGAGAGTGAACACCCAGTAATCTGTGTTTGAAAAAATGCTTCTAACCCAAGGGTCACGGGATAGGCAGCCTAACATGAATTCTGCCATGTGCGTCAGAGTCCCAACACGCAAGAATTCCCTCTCCTCACTGGCCTGACTCTCCATTTCCTCCTCCTCCTCCAAGGACTGAGCACTGGTACCCTCTTCTGTTTCGCCGACATTCTTCTCCCTCCTCATCCTCATCCCCGTCCTCCGATACGCGCTGAGAAACAGACTGGAGGGTGCTCTGGCTATCAAGCGACGTATCTTCTTCCACCGTCTCTTGTGACAAGCGCAAAGCATCCGACTTGATGCTGAGCAGTGAGTTTTTCAACAGGCAAAGCAGCGGGATGGTGAGGCTGATAATGGCGGCATCGCCGCTGACCATCTGTGTTGACTCCTCAAAGTTGCTCAACACCTGGCAGATATCAGACATCCACGTCCACTCCTCATTGTAGACTTGAGGAATCTGAGTGACCTGACTACCAGTTCTGGTGGAAGTTGACATCTGGCAGTCTACAATGGCTCTGTGATACTGGTAAACTCTGGATAACATGTTTAATGTCGAATTCCATCTTGTGGGCACGTCGCACAACAGTCAGTGAGCGGGCAGTTGTAGGTGGCACTGCGCTGCCCTGTGAGTGGCAGCATCTGTGGTCGACTTGCGGAAATGCGCACAGATGCGGCGCACCTTGGTGAGCAAATCAGACAGATTGGGGTATGTCTTGAGGAACTGCTGAACTATTAGATTGAACATGCGGACCAGGCATGGCACATGTGTCAGTCTGCCGAGTTGCAGAGCCGCCTCCGGGTTACGCCCGTTGTCACACACAACCATGTCTGGCTTGAGGTTCAGCGGTGCCAGCCACAGATCGGTCTGCGCCGTGATGCCCTGTAACAGCTCTTGGGCAGTGTGCCTTTTGTCACCTAAGCTCAGCAGTTTGAGCACCGCCTGCTGGCACTTACCCACGACACTGCTGCTGCGCCTAGAGCTACCGACTGAAGGCGCCGTGCCCACGGATGGTAATTCGGTGGAGGAGGGGTCGGAGGAGGAGGCATAGTACGTCTGAGAGACTGTGACCGAGGTAGGCCCCGCAATCCTCGGTGTGGGCAGTACATGAGCGGCCCCAGGGTCAGTCTCGGTCCCAGCCTACACCAAGTTAACCCAATGTGCCGTCAGTGAGATATAGTGTCCCTGCCCGGAGGCACTTGTCCACGTGTCCGTGGTTAGGTGGACCTTCTCAGAAACAGCGTTGGTCAGGGCACGGATGATGTTCTGTGACACTTGCTGGTGTAGGGCTGGGACGGCACATCGGGAAAAATAGTGGTGGCTAGGGACCGAATACCGAGGGGCAGCCACCGCCATGAGATTGCGAAAGGCCTCGGTCTCTACCAGCCTATAGGGCAGCATCTCCAGGCTCAGCAATTTGGAGATGTGGACGTTGAGGGCTTGACTAGCAGAGGGGTTGACTAGCAGAGGCAGCGAGTGACACAGGGGAAGGAGCAGTGTTGTGACCCGCAGGAGGTGAATGGCCTTGGTTCCATTGAGTGGGGTGTTTAGCACTCATATGCCTGCGTATGCTGGTGGTGGTTAGGCTAGTAGTGGTGGCACCCCTGCTGATGCTGGTGTGGCACAGGTTGCACACCACAGTCCGTCGGTCATCCTCACTTTCTTTAAAGAACCTCCAGACTTGCGAACATCTAGGCCTCGCCACGGGAGCTTCACTACGTGAAACAGTTGCTGCTAATGCACCAGCTCTGGCCCTGCTTCTCCTTCTGGCCACACCACTGCCTCTTCCAACCTGTTCTGGTGCAGCACTCGCCTCCGCCTCAGAAGCACTGTCTTCACTCGGCTTATCAATCCAGCTTGGGTCAGTCACCTCGTCATCCTCCGATTCCTCAGTCTGCTCCCCCCTCGGACTCCCTGCCCTGACAACAACTTCACCACTGTCTGACAACCGTGTCTCCTCATCGTCCAACACATCTTTACACACTTCTTCCACTAAGTCAACATTGTCATCATCATCATCACCCACAGACTGCGACAGTTGGAAAACTTGGGCATCGGGAACGAGGTCAGCAGCAACCTGAGAAGTGGTTTGTGACTCTGGGAAGGGTCCAGAAAACAGTTCCTCAGAGTATACCGGATCGCATTCCAAATTTTCCTGGGAGGGGGCAGACTGGGGGGAAGGAGGTTGAGGTGGAGGAGCCAGAGGAGTGCTCCCTTGGGTAACGTGGGTGGACTGCATGGAAGACTGACTGGTGGACAAATTTCTTGAAGCATTGTCCGCAATCCACGACATCACCTGTTCGCACTGTTGTGGTTTCAACAGTCCTCTACCACGTGTCCCTGTAAGTTGAGACATGAAGCTAGGGAGTGTAGCTCTGCGGCGTTCCCCTGCTCCCTCATCAGCAGGTATTGTCTCACCCTGCCCAGGACCACGGCCTCTGCCCCCTGCAGTAATTGAATGCCCACGCCCCTTAGCCCTGGGGTTCAACATTTTCTGTATATAAGTGTATTATATAAAAAATAAATAAATAAATAAATAAATAAATGGGCCTGCTGTACTGAAACCCCAAAACTTGTTCAATCTTAACAAGAAAATATATAGGTGGATAAGTTAGAGCAAAATTACGTATGTTATTACGTACCGTGCAGTATGGAGCAATTACACTGAAACTATTAGATTTGGCAGACTTGGTCTGCTTAAGTGCAACCCAGACAAATGTCGCACAGAGATTTTTGTAATGTAGCTGTTTCAGTGAGAGAAAAAGACCTTTTTTAATTAAGTGACATACAGAATGTGTCATCTGGACAGAAAATACGGATTGTGCTTTGTATATAGGTGGATAAGTTAGAGCTAAATTACGTATGTTATTACGTACCGTGCAGTATGGAGCAATTACACTGAAAGTATTAGATTAGGCAGACTTGGTCTGCTTAATTGCAACTCAGACAAATGTCGCACAGAGATTTTTCTAATGTAGCTGTATCAGTGAAAGCGAAAGACCGTATTTGATTACGTGACGTACAGTATGGGTCACCTGGACAGAAAATACGGATTGTGGTGAGTGGACAGCTGAACTGTGAAACACAGAAAGGTTTCACACTGCTGTATGAAATGGATTTGTATCACTGAGTTAAAACAATAAAAAAAAAGTGTTATATATGGCGA
This sequence comes from Rhinella marina, assembly GCA_900303285.1. Classification (NCBI taxonomy): domain Eukaryota; kingdom Metazoa; phylum Chordata; class Amphibia; order Anura; family Bufonidae; genus Rhinella; species Rhinella marina. The sequence continues at coordinate 5,119 of ONZH01009657.1, forward strand.
TAGCTGCACTACTAGTGCCAGCCAGCCCAGCCAGGAGACAAAAAAAATGTCTTGTAGCCCTTAGAAGGGCTGTTGGGTTCTTTTGAGATCACTTCTGCCTAACAGAGAACTAAATCCAGGCCCTAACACTCTCCCTGAAATGCAGCAGCTCTGTCCCTAACGACATCCAGACAGCATCTGTGCCAAGCACCGTGGGCAGTCACTAGTATATTCCAGGGTCACCTGATCAGGCCAGCCAACCCCTGCTATCGACATGTAAGGGCCCCACGTGATGCTGGGTGTACCGCAGAGTCTCCTGGCTTGTGACTGGCTGAGTTTTTAGGCGCCAAAAATTCAAAATGCGGGAGATGCCATTTCCTCGAGCATGGCGAGATACTCGTCCAAGCAGCGAGCACTTACGAGTACCGTAATACTCGAACGAGCACCATGCTCGGACGAGCATGCTCGCTCATCTCTAACAGTGATGTCACCGTACAGGGATAATAAATACAGTGATGTCAGATCAAACTCAGTCATGCACTACCACCCTAACTCTGCTACCTGTGAGTGGAGAAAATCCCTGTGGTGGAGGAGTAATCAGCATCACAATTGGAAATAACATTGCTGACTGTACCTCCTATGCTATCACAGTGCAGACCACAACAAGATGGCCGTTGGACACTGTATTGTGGAAGACAATCTCTTGTTATCAGATAAGCAAGTAAGAGCAGCTTGATGTCACATGAGGTGTGAATAGCCAGATAACTGTTTTCAGTACTGGGCTACAGACGGCTTCCCTACACTCAACTTTTCAGATGTGCTCCACCTGCTGGTCAACGTAGGAAGTTCTACACAATTATTATGAATTTTTTAAATATTTCCTTTAATGGTAAAAAATATATATATATATAAGCACAAAAAATTCTAAAACTTACATTGCATGTTTTAACATTTTAGATATATTTCTAATTTTTGACTACAGTTGTCCTTTAATTTTCCACATCAATATGTATATTTAAACAAAAACCATAAGATCCTGCAGTTTTCACACTGGCCACTAATAATAGGTGCCACTTCTTGGTCTGTCCAGATCACTTTACTGCAGTTATCTGTTTATCTGACATTCTAATCCTGTCTCTAATGATATCACCTCTGTGTACAGTGATTGTCAAAGCTTATGTATTCTTCCCTTGCACAATGACCTCTGCACAGGTCACAGAGCATGCCTACAAAACTCTTTCATATAAGTCAATAGAGTCAGCTCTAGACCATTGTATCTATGTCCCATGTGGCTGCCGTAAAGCAATTTTCTTAAAGGGACACTATCGCGAAGAAAAAATTTTTGATATGTTTTACAACATAACAAAAGCAGGTTTTAACATAATGTATTTTTCAAATTGTGTAAATGGTTTTTTTTTTAATTCAGTTTTCTTGCCTTACATGGGGGCTGCCATGTTGGAAGTAAAGTGTGACAGTCTGGATTTACAACACAATGGCACCTCAGGCATGTACATAGGCTTCCTCAGTCACTGCTGACCCTATAGAGAATGAATGGAAGATGTGAGCCCGCCCCTGTGATGACACCAGTAACACACAGCCAGGTCCTCCCTCCTTGCTGCTGGGGACTCAGAAACAGAGTAGATGGAGGTTCTTGGGGCTGTAGGACCTTAGTGATGTAATCGGCCATGTGACCAGTGGGGGAGGAGACTGAGGAGCAGAGATCTGTGTTTTTGTAATGAAGCCATTGTCTCATCTTATCTTGCTGAAGCAGTGATGTCACCGCTGAAGGTGTGAATTGGTGATGTCATTGGTACCACCCACTTTTTTGCAGCATGCCTACTTACAGGTTGCTCAAAGCCTCATTTGGCCAGCAGAGCTCCCCCTGGTGACCAAAGATGGTAAATATGGTAAAATCTAATATTTATTTATAATATTTCACACATTGGAATTTTTATTTATTTATTTATTATTTCTTACAAATATATAATAGATTTTTTTAGCATAAATAAAATATAGAACAGGTTTTTGTGATAGATTCCCTTTAATGCTTTCTAAATGCTGTTAAATAGCAATGAGCGAAGTTTTCAAAAATTTGATTTGGCTTCTTCGCCAAACTTCAACAAGAAATTTGATTCCTTAGTAAGTACTTTATGACTCACATTCCATTGTATGTAGCAGGTGCAATTGTAGTGCCCTGGAGCAGAGGGTACTGTGAAATGTGGAGTTTTGTGGAAATTTGCCCCTGTTTCCTCTATGCAAAGCTATGAACTTCTCACTTTATTTCACTTGAAAGGGTTAACATACAATGTTTAATACAGTGTAACTACATTTTATATGTATGTTATGATACATACAGTATCTTGTTCATTTGCACTGTATTTCCGAGGCTCTGTGGAAATGGTTAATGAATGCTGAGAGACTTTTGGGACTGAGAATGAGAAGTTTCCAGTCTAGCTAGAAATGGTATGTGAGAGCAGTCAGAGTCCCTAGAGTTCTGCAGTTAGGGACCACTGCTTGGAGGGGAGGCTCATGCCAGCCTGAATGAATGACCAGAGGCTGATATGGGGGTGCTGAGCCACAGACCATGGTCACCAACCCTATGACTCAATGTATCATTGGAGCCACCCCAAACCTGGCCACTGCACAATGATGCAGAATGGCAATGGCACCGCTTCCATCATTGAAGCCTCAGATGCTGTGTTCAATTCTAATTGCAGCATCTAAGAGTCACATTGAAACCTTTCAGGGGTTAATCAGCGGTTAAAAAATATACATACTCACTGCATTCATTTAATCGCAGAGAGGCCATCACAGTCATCTTGACTGAAGAAAACAAGCCAAATCTTGCATGTGGTGACGTCACCATGCTTTACGGAGGTGGTGACGGCATTACTCATGACAACACCACTCCTGGCCAGTGTCACACATCAGTTCGTGCAAGATTTGGCACGTTTTCTTCAATCAAGATGGCCGTGATGGCTTCTCTGCGATTAAATGGATGAAGTATTTTTTTTAACTGCCATTTCAGGAAAAAATTGATTTGTTACTACGAAATTTGGCTTCGTGAAAAATCTAATTTTTCCTGAAATTCGGATTAAAGTCTGCTTCATTAAGTTCTATTTACCCAAAACTACTGTTAAAAACAGGTCAGGCAAAATGACAGCCTCCATAATCATGTTCAGAAAATAGAATAAAAAAATCATAAAATAAAAACAGATCAGAGATAAAGGATATCTGATTTCAACTAGCAGATTACATTTTTGATGACACAATTCCTTTAAACCTTCCCTGACTGAGTCAACTAATAACTAGAATTGACTAGGATGAAGAACAACATTTTTTGGAGTACAAAAGACTCCAGCTTTTATTCAGTATACAGTACACACCAGTGTGTGCACAGAAGACTTTTAAACTGATTTGTCTTAGCAATTAGCATTTGCACCTATATTTTAAACTGTTCGTTGGCATCTTTATTTTGGATACATGATTAAGTAGATACAAAGTCTGGAGAAAGTTCATGTTAGTTCAAACCATTAAAAATACCCTAAGGATAGAATGTTCTTTCAACATGCAATGCTATGCAGTTTCCAGACTGTTAACAATTACTTGTGCCAGAAAGACCATTTGGGATAAAGCCAATTCTTAAAATGTCTTTTGTATGACTTTTTCTCTGTTATGGTTGACTACATGCAATATTAATGGTCTTTGATATTAAAAGGTATGATTTGTGGAATGGAAGAAATTTTGTCATTTTGATACAGAAGACACTGACAAAGTGTATGATCATATCTTAATATTATAAAAATTATAAAATATTATAAAAATGAGTTTCTGTCTAACTGCCTGTCCGTCTGTCTGTCTGTCCTCTATGCGTGACCAAACTACTGGACCGATTTTCACCAAATTCGGCACACTGATACATCAGGTGTCCAGGAAGGTTTTAGACCAAGTCTTAGCTCTCTAGGACATACCTTTTTTCAAGATATTCACAAAATACGATCTCCATTAGCTAATATTAGTCTGGGAGCATTTCACTTCAAATTCCAACTGTCATTTTCTCCAGATGCACACTGCTTTCCATAACAACCTAGCCAGGTAATTAGCAGCCAGCTGAGGAGCTCAGCCATTTCTATTCGCTGCTTTAATGGGGCAGAGCACTGTGGATGACACTGTTAAAGGGGGTATTCCGGTTACCATAAATATAACATATTTTAGACTAAATTTAGACTAAGACCGTTCAGTAGTAATAAAAGATGTTTTCTTCTACTGCTTCCTATTGCGTGTCCTCATAAATTACCATAGTATCGACCTTTAATTCAAGCTGCCCCCTAAAGAAGGACTTAAAACCCCCGCCCCAGGTCTCGCTAAGCCATGCCCCTGACTTGGGCAGGTCACGCCCCCTCCCACTCCGCAGTCAATGGGGATTGAAAAAATGAATGTAAATATCAACTTCTGTCAGCTGCATTGACTTTCTCTCTGCAACGACACACACAAACACTAAATAAATAGATGAAATGCACTAATTTTAGACTAAGACTGTTCAGTAGTAATGAAAGATGTTTTCTTCCACTGCTACCCATTGCGTGTCAACATAAATTACCATGGCATCGACCTGTAATTAAGGCCACCTATGAAAGAAGGACTTAAAACTCCCACCCCAGGTCTCGCTAAGCCACGCCCTGACTCAATTAGACCATGCTCCTCCCACTCCACAGCCAACGGGGATTGAAAAAATAAAGCTAAAATTCAACTTCTGTCAGCTGCGTGGGTGGGAGGATGACTTTCTTTCTGCAACGACAACCAGAAACACTAAATGAAATAGATTAAATATACCCGTGCGAAGCGATGTTTTCTTCCACTGCTACCCATTGCGTGTCCTCATAAATTACCATGGTATTGACCTTTAATTCAGACCACCCTCAAAAGAAGGACTTAAAAGCAACCCCCTCCAAAGTCCCGCTAAACCACGCCCCTGACCCGATCAGGTCACGCCCCCTCCCACTCCGCAGCCAATGGGGATTGAAAAAATGAAGGTAAAAATCAACTTCTGTCAGCTGCATTGACTTTCTCTCTGCAACTACAAACACAAACACTTAATGAAATAGACGAAATATACCCAGGCGAAGCCGGGTCCTTCTGCTAGTTTCTTATATATGTAATACCATATATAGGAATTTATGTCATGGACTCTTTCCTATAGTTACAAGTCACCATATAGTGACACTTGTAATTAATTGGAGTTAATCTATATGTGTGAATGTGGCTTTGTCGCAGTTTTTGACATTCACTCACCTGCAACTTGCTGTAAAATCACTGCATTACCATTATTCATATGCAATTTAAATGAAAGTTTCAAAAGACTTAAAAAAATCACAAAAAGCTTGTCACAATCTTTCTATCCCACATGAAAATACTAAACTTCTAGTCAACCTATGTTAATGCCGCGATTGTTCTGCAACTCCATGTCAAAGCGGAGCCCTAGCCTTATAGCGGTTTAATGTAATTGGTGAACTTAAAAACTATTGGGGCCATTTATCAAACTGGTGTAAAGTAGAACTGACTTAGTTGCCAATAGCAACCAATCAGATTCCTCCTTTCATTTTTGACCGCTCCTTTGGAAAATAAAAGGTGGAATCTGATTGGTTGCTATTGGCAACTAAGCCAGTTCTACTTTACACCAGTTTGATAAATGACCCCATATGTATCTTGTATGGGTTATTTAAAGAGAATACACACAACTCTTCTGGATTGTGATGGTATACATCAGACTTCCTCCAGTAGGTGGCAGTACACAGCAACTGGGAGCTGAGACATGGTAGTAAAAATAAATTAGTGATATACCTGAAAGGTGCAAGAATTGAACCACATGGACAGTGACATTTGTTAGATTTTTGTTCTTTATTATTTCCCGTTTATATTGTAATATACACCCCCCCACAGATCAGATACCGATAATCTATCCAGAGGATAGGTCATCAGTAAAAAATACTTGGAAAACCCATTTAGGGAGCCTTCACAAGCGGCAGAAAACTCTGAGACTGAAAATCGGTTCCATTCACCTTAATGGGGATTGCAGGAATCCATGTCCTTTCTGCCCCATTCAAAAGAACGGAACTGATTTTCAGTCGCAGAATATTCTGCCACAAAATCTGCCAGGTGTTAAGGCATCCTTAAAGGGATTTTGTCACTTCAGGAAGTGACATTTAAAATGTAGAGAAAGTTAATAAGTTAATACAAGGCACTTACTAATGTATTGTTATTATACATATTGCCTCGTTTGCTGGCTGTATTAATTTTTCCTTCACATTATACACTGCTTGTTTCCATGGTTACAACCACCCTGCAATCCATCAACGGTGGCCGTGCTTGCACATTATAGAAAAAAGCATCGGCCTCTATGGTGGCCAGGACGGTGTGAGAGCACATGGGCTGATGCTTTTTCCTATGGTCTGCAAGCACGACCACTACTGAAGGATTGCATGGTGGTCGTAACTAGAGTTGAGCCAATTTTTCAAAAATTCGATTCGGCTGGTTCGCCGAATTTTTTTTTTAAAGATTCACTTCAATCTGAATAAATTTGTTGCGAATCGCGTTAAAAAACGGCTACTTCCGGGCTGCAGAGAGCCTGGATAGTGGTGTAGAAAACTGCCTTGCAATAAAACGCATAGCGAGTAGTGTTGAGCGAGCACCTCTGTGCTCGTATGATCGGGTGCTCTGGCCGATCACTCGAGCATAATGTTAGTCAATGTGACTAAACCAGGCACCCCCCGCTCGGAAGAGTGGAGGGTGTCTGGCTAATAGGAAAAGGTCAGAATTGCGACTTCTCCTCTTTTACTCCTTTTGCTAGTAAAAGTATGCTAATTAACTGAATTTGTACACATTAGTGCACAATGTGTACACATTAGCGTCCAAATGCGTACGCATTAGCATACAATGCATACGCATTAGCGTACAAATCAACATTACAGTGAATGCCAGGATTGTGCTTGAGTACACTCGGTGTTCTACTGTGGTAGTGGAAGAATACTGTGAGCCAGTGTGACACGCACATAATAGGCTTCTTAGAATCGCTGCACACTTTTATGTATTTGGGCAGTTAAGGGGCCAAAGTTCACCAAACAACTCAAGTCTGAACTCAACCTTACAGGTCAATGTTAGCGCCAGCTATAAAGAATCGTGCAGAGGCCCAAGATCCTACTAGAGCGCCAAAAGCGCACGCCTTTTACACCAATTCACTGATTCCACATACATTTCGACAGAACCTGTTCTATTACATGCTTATACAAGCAGAGCCCCCCCAGACAGGTTGGAGATAGCAGTGGCAGCAGCATCAGCAGACTATAAAGTGGCACGACGACAGTGTGGCCAGGTGGCAGCAGCATGAGTAGGCCACAGAGTGGCAGAATGACAGACCCTGTAAGTGGCAGCAGCAGTGGAAGTAGTAGTACAATTTGGAGGCCACAGAGTGGCACAATTACCTAATTTTGACGTAGCCACAGCTAGGAGACGGCATGTGGAGTCGGAGGCGACAGCAGCATCAGGCCGGAGAGTGGCATGATGACATACCCTGAAGAGCAGACCGTAATAAAATATTCTCGGCCTTTTGGTTAAGATTAGAGATGAGCGAGCACTAAAATGCTCGGGTGCTCGTTATTCGAGTCGAACTTTTCCCGATGCTCGGGTGCTCGTTTCGAATAACGAACCCCATTGAAGTCAATGGGAGACTCGAGCATTTTTTGCAGGGGACCAAGGCTCTGCCTAGGGAAGGCTGGGTGAAAACCTGGAAACCTCAGAAAATGATGGAAACACCACGGAAATGGACAGCAGGGGCAGCATGCATGGATGCCTCTGAGGCTGCCTAATCCCACCATTACCCCAAATTCTCCTGCAACAGCTTGGTGGTTACCCTCATGGCAATTGTGCTCACCCAGACCAAGAAAGGCGAGGCACATGCCCATCACATGTTAGGGAAGCACCAAACTAGGTGCAACGAAGGTCCATCACCGCCAATTTTCAGGGACACGGTAATGGTGACCCACTTAAAAATGCTACCTGACAACTTGGCGGTGAACCCCTGATTGTCTGTCTTTCAATAAGATTGCAGTGTAAAGCATGGTGGTGAGCCTCAGTAATAAGATTGCAGTGTAAAGCATGGTGGTGAGCCTCAGTATGACTTTTTAGATGGAGATTGCATGTGGTCACGTACTCCCTGGAACCCCATAGTCACCCCTTCTCTAATGTGCTACCCCAGAACATTCTCTGCCCCAATTCGCAAGACCTTTTGCAGTCTCCGTGTGCTGACAGTGGGGATTTTCCAGTGTTGTCAGAGTAAGTGGTGGACAATGGCGAGACACAGGTGTCAGGGAGGTGAGTTAGTTGTATGGGAAGCAAGTTACAGTGGGGACTCCTTGGGGGGGACTTTCTCATGATGGGACAGATTCAATTGTGTTTAGAAAGGCTGATGGGCTTCCGTCAGCACTGTGTGTATAGAACCCCATGGCCTTTCATAAAAATAGTCTGGCGATGACCCCCAAGGCAATTTTCAGGGACACGGTAATGGTGACCCTGTGAGGTTGAACTATGCTGTTTGTATTCCAAATCATATTTTCCTTTCTGCTCCAGCCTGCTACATAAAGCACATGTAGACATTAGATATTAAGATGACGCCTGTATCCGGGACTACACTTAAGACTGCACCATGTGATTCACAGGGAAACTGAGTTTCGATTCAGTGAAAACGAAACCTAGGGGACTGCTAGGACCTGCCTTGATCACGCAGCCTGCACGAGCCCAGAACAAAGGGAATCACACAGAAGAAGAACCTATCAGAAGATACTAACTCTACCGGACATAAGACATATATGCTTAATGCCCGCCTACTAACCGTGCCTTCCTTTCCTGTATATAAGTGCTTGCACTGTGAATAAAGCTCAGAACTTCTTGCCGTGCTGCCACTGGGTGCACTACGCATGAGCTGAGATTGAAACTGAACAGCGTGTCAGACTCTTTCTTAGTATGCTAGCACATGCTTGAATGATTTGGAGCGAGTGACCGACGAGTTTCTAATCTAACTGAATCTTCACCCCAACATATGGCGCTCCAACGTGGGGCCAGGCCAACTGACCATCGAGGACCACCGACCCAGACCGGACCTCCGATGTCGGCCACCAGTCCACTGACCCGAGCCCTGATCAATCTCTTCAGAGTCACGGTAAGTGTACGCATATATATATATATGTGTCACTTGCTGTTGGCTGTCAGTGTACAGTTGTCTGGATAGGAAAGTCTATATGGATCGGTGTCTACGTTGATAGTGATACAACGGTGTGGTTACAGTGCCTGGTCGCGAACCTGTTTTCACGGCTTATCACTGACTACTCGGTCACTCATGGTTTTCCTTCTTATGTGAGCGGACAAGGAACGGACATTATTGATTGACTGCTTAAATCTGACTCGAACTACTGAAATTGGGCAAATTCACATAAAACAGTCACAACATCTGACGTAGACGCAGGCTGCTAGTACGAGAAAGTAAACAGAGCAGGCGTTAACCACGCAGTGGACGCAGGCCGCTAGTCTAGTGGAGTGAAACAGAGCGGGCGTCAATATTTATGTGAGTGTCGTGATGATAGATATTACCCAGTGACCGCAACCTGTGGTTGGGGACCTGACTCTTGAAATCCTGTAACCTGGTATTGGTGGATTCAAGAGGTGGTTGTGGGGTCACATATCTGGCGAGTGGCCACGCAGATAAGTAATATCACCAGGTCATAAACATGTTGCGACTGTTTAAAAGAAAACATACCCTGCCAGATGGTGTACAGACGGCAGTGGATCTGGTCCGAGTCAGAGAAGGCAGGAGATACGTGAAGGAGGCTTCGAAGTTGTACAAAGGTTGAGAATTGCAGTTTCAGCCCCCCCTTTGGAATTTATGACTATGATAATCCACTTGTTATGTCTGTGTGGACCAGAAATCTGACCTTGTGTGTTGCCAGAGAACCGACTAGTAGATGAAGGTCACACAGCCAAGTTTACTGTGAGCGATATCTGCTCTACTGATGTGATGATGAGGCCAAATTAAGGGTTAAGTTGAGAATGGAAGAAATCATCGCTCACAGGGAAGTGTTCTGGCATTAGGCCAAAAAGGAGTGAACACTGGACATTCGGCCTTGAATTTACATTATATTCTAGATTTTATGAAAAGAAACCAATGCGAGCATCAGCGGTAAATTATTAAATATAAGAAATTAGTCTGGGCAGAAATGTATAATGAAAAGACAAATGATTACTTTTACATGCCGTCAGCACGGCCCCTAAGATGGTGCAGGTGGACCCTGCTGCGCTCCCAATGCAGACACATCCCCCTGCATATCACTAACCCCCCCCCCCCAAACTCCCTCTTCAGAGGGGTGGACCTGTAAAGTACGTCAGTGCCAAAACCACGCCCGCGGCTCACCTCCTTGTATTCAGTTATCACACAAGATGGCACGCCCTACATCCCAATTTCCGTTCCAGCAGCCATCTTAACTAATCCCATTCCCACTCCGGTGGCCATCTTAACTCCTGCAACTTCCTTTCCAGGTGGCCATCTTAACTGAGGGAACATCAGCCCCCGCCCAGCGGCCATCTTAGTTACTGGTATTCTCTATGACACGGCTACAAGTGAGAAACAATGCACATAGATGCAAGTAGAAGCACAACGAGTACTCGACTTAGTAAATGAAGGATATACATATACCTGTAATTAGTTAATATTGTTTAATTAGAAATCAGAAATTTTATAAATTAATAACTTTCCTTTTTCTCTTTCTAGCAGCTTGTAAATGTCCAAGAGTCGAGACAATAGTTTAACAATGTGTTGTAGGAGTGAACAACCGAAGACAATGGTATTATGTGCCAGCAATTGATTCACTTAATGTTTCTTTCTACCCCCTCCGTACAGGATGGTTTTCTGTGTGTATCCGTATCCAGGAAAGCTGTGTCTCTGAGAGTTGACCCATTCAGTGGAATGTGAATGAATGTAGCTTGAAGTTGTACTTGTGTGTGGACTGTACGTGGATGCAGCAGAGAAAATGAAGGAATGTGTATGATGTACTACATTTGTTTTTCTTTATATGCGCATTGGGGATTTTTATTTTTTCCTTGGTACCAAATATTTTGACCAAACTCTACATTTTATTTTTGAAAACGAGGCAATAAAACGTTTATGGGCCCTTCATGTTTTGTGTCTGTATTGTCAGATCTGTTTGTTTCTATGTTTCCTTTTTGTCGACTTGTTGTATGTCTAATGTACTAACATCAGAGATCTGACCTCATGGACAACCAAGACAAGACTGACTCAAAGAGGAAAGTGTGCGACTGAGAGGGGTGGACTAAGGGGGGAGGGAGGAGGACAATGCTGACGTCACAGATACAAAGACAGCCCTTGTGCACATCTCCTAGTTACGAGTACTCTGTTCATTCAAAGGAAAAAAAAAAAAAGGTCCAATCATTTCCACATCCAGAAAGGTTGGGTACTGCTACAAAATGTGCAGAATACACAATATCACACATTTAGTAAACATCAAATATCGTTAGGTATCTCAAGAAGGTTGATTATTAATAAAATATTAATGGTATTGTGTTTTATTTGGTTCAAAAGGTTTACATTACACAAGATACCCGGGCATTGCTATTGATTAATGTATTGAAATATGCAGGATCATTTGTCAAAATATTATGAAAGTTTGTTTGAAGTATCCTTTAATTAGATCAGATTTAGAGTCTCACAAAAGTCCATTTTGATTTGACAGAAGACCTCTTTGGTGTCATTGGTAAGTGTTATTTACATACAGTGTTGGACCGACAAACGTTCTAAGGACATTTGTTTATTTGATCAATGATGGAGAGGAAACCACCTCAGCAACGGCTTATTCTAACGAACTGAGTTTTTTGAGTTGACTTTTTGATTGTGTGGGACTGTCCCAGTGCATCTGTCCTGTGTGCAGCTAAAAAGAGCTGGGACTAACAACCTCGGGGAAAGTCCAGGAGCTGCTACGTCCAGTCTACAAGGTGTGGTAAAACACAGTTGTCAGTAACCCGTCACCCAACAAGAAACAACTTCGACCACGGGTCTGCCATGCTGAACAAGGCCTTGCTGTTCGTACTACGGCTGTCCAGGGGTGGACCTTAACGGTAATCTGTGTGCCTAACCAGCAGAGCTGATGCAGACCAGTGAGGGTGGGAGGTCCTTGTGTCAAAGCTCCTCCCACAGTCAAGGTAACAGACTGTTTATCACCCACTGATAAGAGGCTCTAACATCTACACTGACACCTACGCCTGCAACCCCTTCACATACATAAGGAGGGGTCATAGACTGCACTTTATAATAACAAGCATTAAGTGATGGACAAATTGACTTTGCACCAGAGACTTTTGTTATTATCCAAGAAGATCGAAGAGAAGACGACCACAGAGAGACACTTCTTGTTAGTCCAACACACAGTTTTTGTTTTTTTAGAAATCCAATGGTCCACAAATAGGTTTCTGTCAAATGATTAGGATAAGCCCAAGTACACAGGGGGGTGCCTGTTGGGTTTCAGCCTTGGTGAAGACTACCTTTTCCCCCATGTCCGTCTAGACACTCTTGACAATTAGATAATCAAGTATTAGGGAAAGGAAAAGATGATTTAGGGGGGAATGTGAGGTTGAACTATGCTGTTTGTATTCCAAATCATATTTTCCTTTCTGCTCCAGCCTGCTACATAAAGCACATGTAGACATTAGATATTAAGATGACGCCTGTATCCGGGACTACACTTAAGACTGCACCATGTGATTCACGGGAAACTGAGTTTCGATTCAGTGAAAACGAAACCTAGGGGACTGCTAGGACCTGCCTTGATCACGCAGCCTGCACGAGCCCAGAACAAAGGGAATCACACAGAAGAAGAACCTATCAGAAGATACTAACTCTACCGGATATAAGACATATATGCTTAATGCCCGCCTACTAACCGTGCCTTCCTTTCCTGTATATAAGTGCTTGCACTGTGAATAAAGCTCAGAACTTCTTGCCGTGTTGCCACTGGGTGCAATACGCATGAGCTGAGATTGAAACTGAACAGCGTGTCAGACTCTTTCTTAGTATGCTAGCACATGCTTGAATGATTTGGAGCGAGTGACCGACGAGTTTCTAATCTAACTGAATCTTCACCCCAACAACCCACTTAAAAATGCTGCCTGACAACATGGCGGTGAACCCCTGATTGTCTGTCTTTCAATAAGATTGCAGTGTAAAGCATGGTGGTGAGCCTCAGTAATAGGATTGCAGTGTAAAGCATGGTGGTGAGCCTCAGTATGACTTTTTGGATGGAGATTGCATGTGGTCACGTACTCCCTGGAACCCCATAGTCACCCCTTCTCTGATGTGCTACCCCAGAACATTCTCTGCCCCAATTCGCAAGACCTTTTGCAGTCTCCGTGTGCTGACAGTGGGGATTTACCAGTGTTGTCTGAGGAGGTGGTGGACAATGGCGAGACACAGGTGTCGGGGGTGAGTTAGTTGTATGGGAAGCAAGTTACAGAGGGGACTCCTTGGGGGGACTTTCTCATGATTGGACAGATTCAACTTGGGTGGATCAGGCACAGGAAAAGATCAATTATTTTTTTTTTTTTTTTGTGTTTATTTAACTTTTATTTAGCACAAATAACCTCAGAGATATTTATTCGTTCTCTTCGCTGCGCAGTCTGGCGTTGGGGTTCGTCACTTTGATGGCGAGCTGTGCCGCTCTCTCCACAATGGTCTTTCGGTTCTTTGAGGAAACGTTGAGGAGATCAGTGAAATTCAGTGAATGACGACGCAGGACCCCAACTTAAAAATTTAGCATCAACCGGTACAGTCGTAAATTATGAGCTTGATCAAGTGTGGCATGTGTTCTCTGTATTCTTCTCAGTTTATTAACGTATATGGCAGCTATCCGGAAAAATATTTTGGAGAGAGAGAAAGATAGGAAAAAGACGTAAATTGTTTGGAGAGAGGGCCTGTAGGTGGACCTCCGGAAAAATTGTTTGGAGAGAGGGCCTGTAGGTGGACCTCCGGAAAAATTGTTTGGAGAGAGGGCCTGTAGGTGGACCTCTGGAAAAATTGTTTGAAGAGAGGGCCTGTAGGGGGCCCTCCTGAAAAATTGTGGTAAAAGAGTGCCAGTTGGACCTCAAAAAAATGGCGTTTTTTTGGTCAGCGTTAGGCAAAGACGACATGGAGGAGGAGTAGGAGGAGTAGAGAAGAGGAATCGGATACATAAGTAATGTTAATCTTTAGCTGCTCTCCCCCGGAGGAGATTTGAATTCCGGTGAAATCCAGGCTTTGTTCATTTTAATAAGCGTCAGCCTGTCAGCGCTGTCAGTTGACAGGCATGTACGCTTATCGGTGATGACACCACCAGTTGCACTGAATACCCGCTCTGAAAGCACGCTAGCGGCAGGACAGGCCAGCACCTCCAAGGCATACAGCGCCAGTTCAGGCCACGTGTCCAGCTTTGAAACCCAGTAGTTGTATGGAGCAGAGTGATCGCTACGGACGTTGGTATGGTCAGCTAGGTACTCCCTCACCATCTTTCTGTACAGCTCCCCCCTACTCTGCCTAGACTGGGGACAGGTGACAGTGTCTTGCTGGGGTGACATAAAACTGGCAAAAGCCTTGGAGAGCGTTCCCCTGCCAGTGCTGGACAAGCTGCCTGCTCAGCTCCTCTCCCCCGCTACTTGGCCCATGAACCATGCCCTCTGCTGCTAGCGGCGTCAGATGGGAAGGATTGTTTCAGCTTGGGCACGAGGGCCTGTTGATATCTATTCACTCTCAGACTCCTTTCCTCTGCAGGGATGAGAGTGGAAAGGTTCTACTTGTACCATGGGTACAGGAGAGTGAACACCCAGTAATCGGTGTTTGAAAAAATGCTTCTAACGCAAGGGTCACGGGATAGGCAGCCTAACATGAAGTCTGCCATGTTCGCCAGAGTCCCAACACGTAAGAATTCCCTCTCCTCACTGGCCTGACTCTCCATTTCCTCCTCCTCCTCCTCCTCCAAGTCCTCCTCTTCAGCCCATACACGCTCAAGAGTTAAGGACTGAGCACTGGTACCCTCTACTGTCTCACCGACATTCTCCTCCTCTTCCTCCTCATCCTCATCCCTCTCCTCCGATACGCGCTGAGAAACAGACCGGAGGGTGCTCTGGCTATCAAGCGACGTATCTTCCTCCACCGTCTCTTGTGACAAGCGCAAAGCATCCGACTTGATGCTGAGCAGTGAGTTTTTCAACAGGCAATGCAGCGGGATGGTGAGGCTGATAATGGCGGCATCGCCGCTGACCATCTGTGTTGACTCCTCAAAGTTATATTAATATTAAATTGAGCGTCAATCCTCAATTGTTTGTCTACGTACATTCAGTTTCCACATGTTGAAATCTACTTTTTTTTTTTGGGGGGGGGTATTTTAATTAAACAGCATATATACATGTTTACTACACCAATGCAAAGGGTTGTGCACAACATTATCTGAGAGGCCCAAAAATGTCTGTGCTACGGAACGGTTTCAAACAAAAAACTCAGAGCTAGAATGTGAGCTGCAGCTACAGTATCCATTATCCGGCCAGCAGTAGTGATAGCAGTGATGGTAGAAAGGAGAAGGTGGCAGCAATAATGAGCAGAGGCCACATACCTCCCTAAGAACAGCTGGAGCTATGTATGCTTGGGAATCTGGTGCTACCGCTGACTCTGTGGCTAAGTCAGGCCCAAAAAGTGCCAAAGCTATGCCCAGCTTGGCTGCCTCTAGCTTTCTGCAAGCAACTCCTGTTCTCCACAAGGCGAGCACACAAAACCACAACAGTGTGCAAGATCTGCAAGATTAAAATAAGCCATGGCCATTCAAACACAATTATATATACCAAATATCTATTGCAGCACACAAGGTTGCATCAGTGGATCCTTTTGGAAAATACAACTAGCCAGTAGTGATGAGTGAAATTATAAAAACATTTAATTTCACAAAGAAATTTTATTTAATACAAATTACTTTGTCATGAATTGCATTTCATCATACAATGTAGTAGGCGTGATGACAGGGAACAGTGATAGCCCCTCAGATGCCATGTTCATCGCTGAAACCTTATCCATTTGCTCGCAGAAAGCCCTTGATTGAAGAAACCACCCAACCTCTTACTTGGTGATCTCATGCTGTCATCACATTGGCCATGTACTGTGTTATGGTGACAAGTTTAAATGAAGATGGGCATGACAGCCTCTCTGCTAGTAGATGGATAAAGTGAGTATGTTTGGTTTTCTTTTATTGCCATTCCAGGAAAAATAGATTTGTTACCATGAAGAAATTTGGCTTTGTGGCGAATTGAAATTCAGATCAATTTGTTTGACTTCGATTCACTCATCTCTACAGGCCAGCATCAGAACAAGACTGTCCTCTTTCTCCTGGTTCTCTTTGCGGCAGTCAACTCACAACCCCAAAATTTATGGTATCTTTGCCATCATCATCACCTTCTGCTTCTCCTGCTAAGACTCCTCCTTGTCCTTGGCTCCACTGTGAGACATTTATAACAGGAGTTTTGGCCATGAAAAATATTTTCTCGACCAGCAATTAGCTTGTTTACAAACTAATCCCTCACTTGGCCACATTGCTGGCGGTGTAATTGCTCTAGTACCATTGTATAGTACCATTGTACTATAGCCTTGTACTCTCACATAGTAGCAAATGCGGGCCACTCTTTGTGATTCTCACTGTGCAGCAAGCTGCACTCCATGGTGGACGTCTGGAGCAGCTGTTATGGGCTGGAACAGTACATGTCTTTACTGCCCACTGGGTCAATACTTTTTCTGCAGTAGAGAGGCAGCACCCCAGAAAGATGACCAGGTCCTTCTGACACCCCCCCCCCGCTATATCATTAGACTGGTTCCCACAGCAGGCACTTATCTGTCTCCTCCACCTCCCCCTCCATGGACACGGTCCCGTCCCCAACAGCAGCAGGGTACAGCGTTGCTCACAGCACCTTTCCTTCCTATCACATGTGTCAAGTCAAGCTTTGCCATGCTGTGTTGGAGCTGATCAGCCTGGGAGATAGTATCCACAGCTGTGAAAATTGCAATGTCCAGGAGACTGGCCCTCTTTTCAGCCATTCTCATCTGGTGAGGAATACTCTTATGGACTTGCAGCATCAGTATGGTATGCAGCTACACTGATTAATCTGCGACATTCCAAATAAACTTTGCAAATGCTTAAATGTCTGTACAAGCATCAGGAAGCCATGAATGATTTTTTTCTTGCACCAGACAACCTCAGCTGGGAGCATGTGTTTCCATGTTGGGTAGTGACAACTTATGTTGTTCATGCTGCAGTTGTCCTTTATCCCCCTGATATGTATTTTTGAAGAGACAATGACGTTCATGCAACAGGTGTTGGGGACCCACAATGAGAAACTCTCACGGGGAGGAGGAGGTGCTGCCATTTGAGGAGGAACAAGAGAAGTTGAAGGTGAAAGAGGATGACCAAGACACGCAATCGTCTCAGTGGGGGGCAGAGCCGGAAAGAACTGGCCTCTGGGGCATGCTAGCGAGAATGACGACCTGCAGACTAGCTTGCTTACACAGTGACAGGTATTGTCACGTAGAGGGGACCAGACCACTGCGTCACGTGACAAGGGTTGCCCAAGCCCTTCAGGCTGATTCACCTCACACTCTCATATGCTGTAACGCGCCGATGTGACGGGCCGTAAATTGAGCATAAATCGCCACCTGGAGCCTGCAAGCACACCCATGCAATAACACTGAACTTTTGCCACCACCACCTGCCCGTTATAAGGCTGACAGAACACACCTGAGTGTTCCACTCGCAAGCATACACACACACGATGGTAATCCTCATGGAAAAACAACATACAGCCTCAGACTGCACACACACTCTTCATCGAGCTAACAGATTATTAAGGTTACAAGACAAACCATCAAACTTTTAGGTTTATTGTATGTAAAATGGACAGCACTTGGTTACAAAAATGATTAACAAGAGACATACATAAATGTCAAACAATTGTAAAATAAAAGGGAGAAAACATAGAAAGTTCTGATACTTAGCAGTTGTGTGATAAAAGTCCTTTCCTCCCAGGAGATTTGGGCAGAGAAATGGCGCATAAACTAATTAAATTGGATCTCCCACTTTGTTACACATAAATATCCCAGGGATTACATTTTTATGTCTTTCCTCAAAGGATAGGTTTGAGAGGGATTCTCCCCCACCCCTCTGACTCAGTCCCTCTGGGCTGAGCCTCATTACACATATAGCCATGTTTAATTTTGCCATTAGACAGTATTTGCCCTACAAAAAAACAAACCTTCATAAGGTTATGTGTAGAGATGAGTGAATCAAATCCAAGGATGTGGAAATTAATCTGAATTTCAGGATAAATTTGATTCACTGTGAAGCCAAATTTCCTCAAGATTCATGGTCACAAATCAATTTAACCTGAAATTGTGTAAAAATCATACTTACCTCCTCCATTTGATCATGAAGGGCCAGCCACTGCCATCTTGATTTAAGATCTCGGTCAAAATCCCATACTTGGCTGGGAAGGCAGGGAGTGAAAAAAAGAGGTTAATAGAAAGGAAGGGGTATTTAAATGTTTACTGTGAAGCCCAGTCTTTCCTAAGTATTCTTCCCATTATTTTGCAATAACCTTAAATCCTGAAAGTTACAGTAACAGCATACAGTAAAGTGGTAATGTGGAACCACTGTGCCATGTAACCAGTTTGACTTTGGGCCTAGAGATGAGCGAATCATCCAAAATTTGCTTTGCCGAATATTCGTCGAACTTTTCAAAAGATTCGTACCTCATACGAATCTATTCGGCGATCATACAAATCATACGTTATTATGTGGCTTTTTGCGAACATTTGCGCACTAATAGCGAACGTTCAGTTTTAAAAGGTACGCAACTTCTGTGAACACTTACGCATGAGCATACAAATTGCATACGAATCCTCAGCATACTATTGTCTAGCGATTGCGTAATACATGTGATACATGTAATGTATCAGCAGATGACAGCAGATCATACGGCTGTGACTGAGATGAGCGTGCCATCCACTTCACTACCTCATCCACTTTCTCCTCCACTACAATTCTGCACCTTGGTTGGTTAGCCTGGTGGAACACTGGCCAAGTACTGCAAATTCTACAAGTAGAAGCTCTGGCTACAGGTCCTTTGGCACTGCTGCCCTGTGCCACCTTCTCCTTTTTTTTTTTTTAGAGCTCGAGGTCTGGCTGGAACTGGACCCCTTTTGCTTATCCATTCCAGACATTTTTCACTTGACTGTGGCCCTGCAGCTAGTCTTTGTCTCTCTCCCTGTCTCTCTCCCTATTTCTCTCCCTGTCTCTCTGCCTGCCTGATTAATTACTAGCCCTACACTGGCCCTGCACTTGCCCTGCAGTATCCCTGATATGTGTAATATGGATTCCCAGAACAATTACACCCCAATTTTAACAAAACAGGTCTCAGTCTCTCAGAACTACACACACAGTGCTTCAGCTTGTCTTAGCAATCGCAGCACAACTGATGCTTCACTGGCTTACCGAGCCTGAGCCAATCAGAGCAAGCCCTGCCCACTAGGTCAGGTGATCGCTTTATTCCCGGGCTTTTGCCGCACAAATAACGAACTAACAATAAAAGTTCGCTAATTAATTGAATTCGTACGCAACAGCGTATAACTTATAAGTAGCATTAGCATACAATTTATCAGACAAGTATGTAGCGAATGCATAGAAAGCCTTAAGAATATTTTCGAATCTAACGGAGCGAATCTCAAAAAATTCGGATTCGCGTCGCAAATGAAAATCTCCAAGATTCGTATCGAATCTATGAAGCGGCGAATAGATTCGCTCATCTTTAGTTGGGCCATACTCTAAGGACGCTATTCTGGTGCCTCCCTGGATTTCACCCTTTAACCCCTATACAGGGATGTGGACTACACTGCGGGTTAGCGATCAGACCACTACCTCCTAGAATTTTCCCAGTATACTTGACTCTAGGACCCAGGAACGCAAGCAGGATCAGGAAATGCACAAAACCACAGGCACAGTCAGAACCAAGACTAAAACACTGGACTCTGGAACACCACAACAGGCAGACTGGAACAAGAGCAGAAATACAGTACAAGACTGGATGACAAAGCATGTAGAGAACTACACTGAGACTAACCAAGCAGGGAACACAGACAGACCACAGCAGAAACTCAGGCAGGGTAAAATCAGACATGGCAACAGACACAGTTCAGGAGATGGATCCTGCTCCAGATTATAGTTAAGAACAAAAACTCCTGTACACCAATAGATTGCTTTGATATAAAGCTTTTTTTATTTGCGCTTTCACAAACAGACAGCTTCTTTTTTGAACGTTTTTTGAAAAATTATATACAAAATGTCAAAAAAATGAGGTCAAGCATATGATAGGTACAAATATATACATAGGTCCGCTTATCCCTTCTTAGGTCTGTGTTACGTATATACATTTGATAGGATCAGCTGAATGCCATATCATACCTTAGTACAATTACAAAATACAACAGAGTTGCAAATATTATTCATTGCTTTAGGATATATATTACGTAGCTCTCATAATGAAAAGGAAGATAGAAATCTATATACATTTTCGCCCCTGTTATTGTAAGTGGGTATATAACTAGTTGTAGTAGAGGAGCATAGTGTCAAAGGTAAAGTTTAAAGGTACCTGTTAGTAGCGCTGTGAGGTTTCCAAGGGAGTGGGAACAGTTCCCGATATCCTGGTGTTCTATGCACCTATGCGCGCTGGATACATGGAGGGCAACGGCCCTGCCTGCAGTCGCAAATGCCAGTCTGCTCCTGGTTTGTTATTAAATAGGCCGCGGCGTGCGGCCGGCGTGGGGAAGCGCCGGAAGGTGGTCACGGCAGGATGCTGTGTCTGCGCATGTCAGTAGAAGCGTCGCTATAGAGGGAACTCTAAAGATGGCTGCCACGCTTACGTCTAGCTAATGCCCATATCTGCCCTACTGTTGTTCGTTACGGCGGGGCATAGGAGGCATATAAATCAGAACATAAATAGCGTACCCGATAGCGGGCGTACGTTATGTTGGCGTATCAATAAGAGAAACTACGCTCAATTGTCTGTGGGTTATGGTGTTACATTCACTTACTAAAAATACTATGAATTGAGAAGTTCTCACTTTGTTTACACTTTGTTTACAACTGTGGCATTGTATTCCAACACAAGTGATAATTTTGAATCAAGACTGGTTATGTTGCACATTATACTCGTATGATCGATAACATTATACTGATCGTTAGGAAAGGATTTGCAAAAATTGGCCTGGGCAGGAAGGATGAAAAGTGGCTTAGTACTGAATGGTTTAAAGAATAATGCTGTAATCATAAGGGAAGCACTTCCCTTTGCCTTCCTCCACACCTGCTTACAGTGATTGACCTAGAAATATGTGAATCAGGGTCTTATTTTACACGCAATTCAATATATATAATATTTAACATAACTTTATTTTATAGCACTGTACCAGTAGCATCCATGGTGCAGGATGTGAATTAATACAATTTTCTTTTTGTGGTTTGAGCAACTTTTCAGTATGCAATTGCTTTAAACTCTAATATAGTGAAGTAAAACCTGTTTTCATGATTTGACATAATTAATTTCTATCTCTTTTAGCTGTTTGTGCAAACACAGTTTCAGTACTTGTCAAGACCATAGATGAATAGAACAAAGGAAGTACTACATGTATGTAATCAAAGCTCAATCTTTCATTGAAGAGCTGACTGTACTGAATAATGATCTGTAACAATAGGAGACCTACTGACTGTGCTTATCATGAACGGATTCAGATGTTGCGTTTCTATAGAAACGTGAAAATATGGAATTTGATGTATGATAAAAAAGGAAATAATCTAGCTTCCCTCACTGTGTCTATACATGCATGGCATAAAATATGAGAGAGTAGAACTGTATATTTTAGCTTGAATTCTGCAACGCGAAAAATACAGAATATGTTTATAAAATGTAAAATAATATTATGGCACAGCAAAACTGTATAAAATGTTTGCATACTGTGACATACTGAAATTTTTTAGATGTGTTTGGATTTTACAATAATTTCAAAAACTCAGGCCAGATTTTTAGATCTTTAGGATTTTCAGATATTTAAATTGCATTGTCGTTTTAATAAAAATAAAACCCCCATAACAGGAAATAGTGCAGTAAAAAATGATTTTCAGGTAGATGGTATTTATAGAATATTTATGCATCACATGCATCTGCATAAAACCTCCATTTAGTCTTAACTAAACTAATGTACATTTATAGCCTGAAAATTAAATCAGTGACAAAGTCTGAGTTCAGTCTGCCTGCATTTGAATACCGTATCAAGGGATGCAATGAAAAAAACATATCATGTATTAGGAATGTCATTCTTAAGAAGAAGAAATTACTATTGGGCTAATCCATTTGTCATTCTAAAATATCAATACTATTTTACAAGGATGGAAAACATTTTATTTAGATTAATGGAGTGATCTGGCAACCATCAAAGCATGACGGCCTTGCTAGATTGCTTCACATTATCCTTGTATTTCTTATCAACAGTAAACACATAAAAGCAGTGTCCAGTTCCTATAAAACAAACTATGAAAAATATTGTCATTACATACATGTGGTGGATCATGTAGATCTTAATAGATGGCATTTAACTAGTGGGTAATTAGCAATTCTTTGGCAATGTCATACAAGCCTGGGACCACTGTGCCATAGTGAGGTTGGTGCTATATAGATTGGGGTGTGGTGTCTAAGTGTTTCCTGATTCCCATCATTAACCTCCACAAGGTTATTTAGACTCTGCTGTTATACTAAATTCTTACAGTTTATTGGGATGTAAAGCCAGACACTGTTTAGTACATGTATAGGGGAACCAAGGGGGTCGGTGGGGGGTGGGGAGTCCTTCCAACCTTCCCAACTGTGAAGCACAAGGATGGCAACATTATGTGGTAGGGATGCTTTGCTGTACAAGAGACTGGTGCAATTCATAAAATAGATTTCTTTATGAGGAGGGAAATTGATGGGAAGTTATTAAAGCAGCATCTAAAGACATCAGCCAGGAATTTAAATGGGTATTCAAATTATAAAAAATTATCCCCTATCCACAGTATAGGGATAGCTATTAGATAAGTGGGGATCCAACCGCTGGAACTTTTACTACTGATCACGAGGGCCTTGGAGCTTGTCAAAATGAACGGAGCGGCCGGTTGGTCATGTGCCCAGCCATTCCATTTATTTCTATGGGACTTCCAGAGACAGCATTGTCTAGATCTTAGAGAGTATTACTGAATCTTCCCTTTATAAATATAATGTACAGTATTCATGAGGAGAGGGTTCTTCTGCTTCTCCCTGCCTTCTCCCATACTGCTCACTATGGTAGACAGACTACTGTGATTGATCTGTGATCCAGAAGGAGACTATGTAACACTGATCCATACTGCAGAGACACCGCTATCACTTACAATTTCATGTACTGCTGTTTGTTTTTTAAGTGATATAAAATAGTTACAGAATCTTATCACTTATTGAGATTTTGCAATGTAGCAATATTTTCTTTTTGCAATATAGTTAAAGGCATTCTTCAACTATAGTACACCTGACTGTATATTTTATTAAGTGCCAGTAGACAAGTATTGCAGCAAATATCTGTTTACACTAAAGTGCAATCCCTTAAAAATAATTAAATAATATAAAATACAATGTAGTAATATGCTGTATTAATGTTATTCTCCAGAAACTTGTATTCCTGACAAAACAAATCTGAATTGTGAAAATCTGTTCCATTGGGCATTTTATTTTTAGATGTAGCTCTCTGTCTCCTTTTGCCTTTAAGCACTTTTTATGCTTCAAGCATGAGCAAGCAATATTAATCCAATTTTAAGTTTTTGTTAGACACATTACAGTATATCATATGCACTTTAACTATGTTTCTGCAATACAAAATCTATGTTTCTCCACACAAGCAAGCATTACTTAATTAATAATAGGTAATCTTGCCTAAAGAAATTCAATTTAAATAAAAATCTGAATTACTACGTATATACAAAAAATATGTCATTTGTCATCTATCTATCTATCTATCTAACACTTTTTTTCATAAACTAAACATAAAGGGTCTGGCTTTGGCTCCAGTTTCTGATTATTCCTGCCATATGACTTCTTTTTAAGAATTACAAATTAAGCTCTGTTAATAATGCATTAAATAATTTTATATCTGTATAGACCCCCTGGCTTGAATATTGTCATATAACTCATTTGCAAGATAATAAAGTAGTATTGAAGACTGTGCACTAATTGCTCTATTATATACTAAATGCTGCTTAAATGGGTTATTAAGTGCATTAAAGCACAATCATTCTTCATGGTTACCCTGAACCATATGGCTTATTATATAGTATGTTCATGTTGTGATTGTAATTTCTGATTCTCTTCTAATCTATAAGGCACATCTATGAACAAACCATATTGCAGACTTAGTCAAAGTTTACAAGAATAGATAATGCTATTGTGTTCCTTATGTGTTGTATTCTCTGCAATAAAGATAACATAGTAAGGCTACTTTCACACTAGCGTTTTTAAATTCCGGTATTGAGCTTCCGTCATAGGGGCTCAATACCGGGAAAAAATGCTTCAGTTTTGTCCCCATTCATTGTCAATGGGGACAAAACTGAAATGAAGACAACGGAATGCTCCTGAAAGCATTCCGTTCCGTCTACAGACCGGAGAACAAACCACAGCATGCTGCGGTTTTCTCTCCGGTCCAGGCATCTGCACCAAGATGGATCCAGAATGACCCCCAATGCAAGTCAATGGGGACGGATCCATTTGGTGTGACACACCAGTAATCCGGATCTGTCCTCCATTGACTTGCAATGGGGGGGTCATTCCGGATCCGGCTACACATATACAGAGATACATACAGACATACATACATACATACTCACACAAACACATACATACTCACATACTCCAGGCAGGGACGCCGGCAGCACGTCTTCATGCGCCTCCTGCGCGCAGCTATGACGTTTCCCCACTGCGCCCAGCAGAGGGCGCTGTGGGGAATCATCATCAATGCGCGCAGGAGGCGCGTGAAGACGTGCTGCCGGCGTCCCTGGCTGGAGTATGTAAGTATGTATGTATGTGTGTGTATGTATGTATGTTTGTCTGTGTCTTGTCCCAATGTCTGTGTCAACATGTGTGGGGCCGGACCGCTGCTCCAGCTCCACACATGTATCCACGGCAGTATGGATCCGTCGGCACCCTTTAGGTGCCGGATCCGTGCTGCCGCTAGTGTGAAAGAGGCCTTAGATTGCTATGCTTTGCTAAGCTTACTGCATTCTTATGGCTAAAGGGAATCAGTCACATTGAACATGTTGTCTAATGGGCCAGCAGTACGTTATTGTAATGGGTTTATTTTGTGATGGTCAAAGACTGCAAGCACGCTAGAATATCATAAAATGAAAAGGGTTAATAAATAGAATTATACCTACAGTAGCTGCAGTTACAGAAACCCAATACACATGGAGCAGCACTGTGAAATATCAATCTAAGGGTTTACACTTCCAAAGTCTGGACTCTCAAACGACAAATGAAAATATTGCATTAATAAAGAAAAATACAATGTTTACCATCAATGAAGTGAAAACATAGTTTTGGCTTATTCACCTATGTTCAATGGCAACATTTTACACATCAGCGAGTGTGGTCCCAGTATGCCAAATAACATAAATATCCAAAATATGGATATAGTGTTTCCTGACACAGTTGAACAGGTTTTCTCTTTTTGGCTACTTTCTTTCCATGCTCACAAAACCGTACATCAATTTGGGTAGCCAAAAAATCAGCTTATCCAGGGAGGTAGAAAAATATACAAATAAGCCAGACCGCAATAAATATGTAATACTCTTTATTATAAATAAATATAAAAATCTATAAAACCAAGTGCAGGAAATAGTGGCAACATCAACCAAGAGGAAGACACAGAGCAACAATTCATAAGTGTCAGATAATCAAATACCGTAAGTGCATAAAGTAAAAGTGCAAAAACACAACTAATTTAGACAAATGAAAAAAGACAGAATTAATTACCCATATGTTCCTTCTTCCGGAATGACGCCAACCCCGACACGCATTTTGGCGAACCTTCGTCTGGAGGTGGCGTCATCACTGCAAGGAGCACATTAAATACTCAATCCCACCAATCACAAGGAATCCTTAATTAGATAACGAGCTGGAGCACCTGTGTCTGAAAGATCCCATTTGCATGCTGCGACTACAATACACGGGCATGTCATGTGATAACTGAAACACGTGACCTAGCATCACATCACATGACCCAACGTCACATCACCAGATGCCGACCGAAAACCTGCGATGTTTCCATCGCAAGTCAACGACGGCATAAGAGAATATAACGTGCATGCTCAGGCCTGGCACTCACACACACAAAAAAGAGGAAAAAGAAGAGAAAAAAAAGAGGAAAAGCTCCGATATATACATATGAACATCCTACAAGTACCCGATAAATATATAGAATATCGTCTATCAATATATGTGTCCAAAATATGATTGTGAAAAATGAAAACAAGATTATGAAAAAATAATAAATACATAATAAATAATGAAAAAAAATAATGAAAAATAATGTGATAATTGCTATATAACATGATTAAATGAAATAAAAGTATTGTGTAAAAATACAAAAAGTGCATGATAATAACAAACATGATTGAATGACTACAATGAGTAAATACATGATTAGAAATAGTGAATACATAAAAAAAGGAAGAAAAATGTGACAATATGTAATCACAGCAAAAATACAATAAATATGAAGAAATATAAACTTGTGTGAAATAACGCTGCTTGGCTATTTCTGTTGGCTCCATAGAAATGAATGCAAGCGCACCACGCATGCGCGGCCCGATTCCCATTCATTTCTATACAGCCGACGGAAATAGCCGAGCCAGCATTTGGCTAGTTTCGGGGGCCCCATACTAATGAATGGAGGTCGGCCGCGCATGCGAGGTGCGCCCTCCTTCACTTTCGTTCTCGATATAGGTGCGGGTCCCACCGCTGGGATATGCCCCCATTGTCCCAGATGGTAAAACCCCTTTAAAAACATTACAAAGAAAAATATTGCAGTGAAGACACCAAAATACATAATTGTAACTCCACACATATAAAAACTAATTAAAAACAAGTGACATATGTTGACCCAAGGAACATCACAAAAAAGATGAAAAGCCGGTGGATTAATTTAAACCATGCGGACACTCAACACTCTAATTGAGATAATTTTTTGGAGGTGTTACCACCCCGAATACTTATAGGTATATGATCTATACCCCGAACCTTCAGACTGCTTGGATCACAAGCATGCTGAAGTTTGAAGTGTTTGGCAATTGGCTTTAAATTTGCCACATCTCTCTTGTCAGTAGCTGACAAGATGTCCCGCACGTGTTCGCGTACCTTAACTTTCAACTCCCTTGTGGTAAGACCCACATATATCTTTGGGCACGGGCACGTGGCATAATACACAACCACTGTACTAGAGCATGATAGGTGATGCATGATTTGAAAAGTCTTCTCATCAGTGGAATCACAAAAAACGGTAGCCCGCTCCATGTTGCTACAAACAAAATATTTACCACAAGGTGAGAAACCCCACTTTGGCCTACTGACACCAGGAAAAATAGGAGAAATAGACTTCATATATAAACTTTTCACCAAGTAGTCCCTTAAATTATTCTATCTTCTTGCAACCATAGAGGGCCCTGAAGAGACATACTTGGCAACGATCGGATCAGTCAACAACATTGGCCAAAACTTCTCCAAACAGGCCTTCATCTCTGACCATCTGGAGTGATAATTAGTGATAAATCTCACTTTATCCTCATTGGATCTCGATCTTTCAGAATAAAGGAGATCAGAACGAGAACTTGACTTTGCCCTTCTGTAAGCTTCTGTAATGGACCGTTGGCTGTATCCATGAATGGAAAACAGCTGTTTAAGATCTTCCGCATGTTTTTCAAGCACATAATCCGAGGAACAGATCCTACGTGCCCGCAGGAACTGTCTCACCGGTATGGATCTGATCATCTGTTGAGGATGAGAAGAGGAAGCGTGTAAATAAGAATTTACAGAGGTGGGTTTTCATATATACATCTGTCAAAATGTAACCATCTTCTCCCCTCCGAAGCTGTACATCTAGAAATTCAATGGTATCCTGTCGAGTTTAAAGGTCAACTTGATGTTCTTATTATTATTGTCTAAGAAACCAAATAATTCCTGTAAACCATAAGTACTACCCTGCCAGAACATGAACACGTCAACGATGTACCACGCCCATAAAATGGCACGGTCCATCAATGCATATCGATCTGACAGGAATAGGTCCCTCTCCCACAGCCCCAGGAACAAATTTGCGTAAGAGGGCGCACAAGGCGCCCCCATCGCCGTCAACTGGAGCTGTAGGTAGAAGGACCCATCAAAAGTAAAAAAAAATTGTGAGTTAAAACAAAACCCAATAGGTCTAACAAAAACCGTTTCTTCCTATCGTCAATGTTTTCTCTCTCCAGGAAAAACTCCACTGCCCATCTGAATATTTGATGCGAGTGTAGAGCACGTCACTAGTACCATATCTTCCTCTAGGAAGATCCCATCAATCTTCTAGAGGAAGTCAGTGGTGTCCTGTACATAAGATGGAAGATTTACCACTATTTTGTTCAATTGTGAATCCAGGTATCTCCCCACCTTCTCGGTTAAACTACCGGAGCCAGAAATAATAGGCCTACCTGGAGGTACCCTTGCATTCTTGTGAACCTTCGGTAGCAAATACAATGTAGGTATAGTTGGTTCTTTCACAATTAAAGCTTCATACAGAGCCTTAGAAATCACATCATTTTCCAGTGCTGTATCCAAAATCGACATCATATCTCCTCTAAATGAATGCAAAGGATTAAATGTCAATTTTTTATAGCATTCTTTATCCTTGAGTTGCCTGTATGCCTCCTTCTCATACATTAGGTGGGGCCAAATGACGATGTTTCCCCCTTTGTCAGAGGGCTTAAACACCATATCTGATAATTTAGATAACTTTTTCAGACTCTAACATTGTATTCTAGACAAATTGTCTTTGGGAATCAACCGGGAATTACCCTTTCTACCCTTTCTAACCCTTTCTACCCCGGAGGTTTTTTCGGTTTTGCGTTTTCGGTTTGCTCTCCCTGCCTTGATACAGCCATAACTGTTTTATTTTTCTGTTCACATAGCTGTATGAGGGCTTGTATTTTGCGAGACAAGTTGTACTTTCCAATGCCACCATTTAATATTGCATATGGTGTAGTGGGAAGCGGGAAAAAAATTCCAAATCGGGTGAAATTGCAAAAAAAACGCAATTCTGCCAGAGTTTTACGGGTTTTTTTAATTTACAGCGTTCGATGTGCATTAAAACTGACCAATTACTTTCATTTTACTGGTCAGTACAAATCCGGCAATACCTAATATGTATAGTTTTTCTTGCGTTTTGATGAATAGTGATAAAAAAATTATAAAGTTGGACATTTTTTATTTATTTATTTATTTATCTTTTTTTCATTTCTTGATCCCTATAACTTTTTGTTATTTATGTGTACTGAGCTGTATGGGGGCTCATTTTTTGCGGGGCGATGTGAGCTTTTTATTGATACCATTTTGGGGTGTGTATGACTTTTTGATCGCTTTTTATTTAATTGTTTTTTTTTTTTTTTAAAGGGACAAAAAACCCTTTTTTCCGTTTCGTTGTTTTCCGTATGGGAAATAATTTTTTATATTTTTATAATATGGGCATTTTTTCACACAGCGATACCCATAATGTGTATTTTTTCATTTTTTTTTATACTTTTATTTTTATTTTCAGGAAAGATTTGAACTTTTACGTTTTTTTTAAATTTTTTATTTTTTTAAAACTTTTATTTTTTTTTACACTTTTTTTTAATAGTTCCCATAGGGAACTATAACTAGCAATCATTTGATTGCTTATATCATAGACTCCAATGCACTTGCATTGGAGTCTATGATGATTTTAGTGCTTTCCTATGGAGCCCTATTACAGGCAAGGGCTCCATAGGAAAGCCTATGCAGCCTCCTCTCATTAACTATGACGGGGCTGCTGCAGGCACGCTCCTCCAATCGCCACACGGGGGAGCCGGAGCAACACCGGAAGCATGTGCTTCCGATGGTTGCCGCCTTCGGGTGCCGCGGTCAGGCTTGACCGCGGCACCCGAGGGGTTAAATGTCCGCGATCGGCATTACTGCCGGTCGCGGACATTTGCCACGGGTGTCTGCTAGTGGGAAAAGCAGGTAACCCACGGCCATCTTTAAAGTCCCGGCCAGTGCGGTACTAGTACGGTGCTGGTCGGGAAGGGGTTAATTGATGATGGTATCTTGTAAATCCTGATCTCTTCATTTTCTTTCAATAATTCCTCTAAAGTCTGAACAGCCTCCTGTTCTTCATTAGTAGTAAAAATCCCAGAATCCCCTTCCCTATAATGCCACCTCTTGAGAAGAAGTGAACGAGCAAAAATATGTAAATCCTTTGATGAGACCTTTTTCCAAAACGGAAACATCAACAGAAACATGTTGAGAAAGGTTAATTACAGATGTAGTAGAGAATGCGCTCACTGGATTCGCGATTTGTTGCTAACGAATCACGAATCCAGAAGCGCAATACAAAAAATAAAAGTGTAGTTACATGTAACCACCACCAGATGGCGCATGGAACTACAGTTTCAATGGCAGAGTTCAGCGCAGCTCCGATCTCCTTGAGGAAATCGGAGCTGCGCTGGTGTTTTAATACCCCCCCTCCTCAATATTAAAACATTGGTGGCGCAGTGCTCCCTCCCCTCTCCCTCAGTATTAAAATATTGGTGGCGCAGTGCCCTCCCCCCATCCCCCCCCAGTATTAAAACATTGGTGGCGCAGTGCGCCCTCACCCGCAACCCCCCAGTACAAGAAACATTGGTGGCAGTGGGGATCAGAGCCCAGCAGTGTAATCACTGGGCTCCGATCAGTTACCATGGCAACCGGACGCCTCGGCTTGCCATGGTAATTTTTATGGTACGCATTGAACCCCCGGGCCCCCCTCACTATTAAAATATTGGTGGTGCAGTGTGCTCTTAACCCAACCCCCCCCTCCAAGCATTATAAACATTGGTGACGCAGTGCGCCCAACCCCCCCCAGTATTAAAATATTGGTGGCGCAGTGCGCCCTCCCCCCCAGTATAATAAACATTGGTGGCAGTGGCCACAGGCGCCCCCCCCCTTTGTCATTGGTGGTGCAGTGGGGACCTGACTGGAGCCCAGCAGTGTAATCGC
Source organism: Rhinella marina (assembly GCA_900303285.1). NCBI lineage: Eukaryota > Metazoa > Chordata > Amphibia > Anura > Bufonidae > Rhinella > Rhinella marina. The sequence goes on from ONZH01009657.1 coordinate 36,556, forward strand.
TGGGCTCCGATCAGTTACCATGGCAACCAGGACGCTTTTTTTCATAAATAATTTAAAAAAACGGCGTGGGGTCCCCCCCTTTTTTCATTCTCCAGCCAGATACAACCAGCAGCAGAAGCCTGGCACTACCAGGGTGGGAAGGGACATGGTTATTGGCCCTTCCAAGCCTAATGGTACCAGCCTGCAGCCGCCCCAGAACCGGATCCTCAATTTAGAAGGTCCGGTCCTGCGGGTACCCGGCTCTTCCCTACACCCCTGGTGGCGGTGGGTGCCGGGGTAATAGATGTTGGGGTTAGTGCTAGCCATACTGGCAAGCACTAAGCCCAGTATTAGTAATCAGGGTCGTCTGTAGATAGCAGTGATTACTAAAACTGCAATGTTGTAAAAAACACACACACTTATAAAATATTTTATTGAAATAAATACTCCCCCAGACCCCTGTTTGGCCATTTTATTTAAAAAATAAAAAAGCTGGTCCGACGTAATCCACTGAATCCGACGTAGTCCTCTGCATTCACGATCCTGAAAAATAGAAAACAAACAAACAAACACAGACCACTTACCTCCTCCTCCGGCTTCTTCTCATCAGCAGCGGAGCCTCTTCCTTCTTCAGCCTCTCCTCAGGCTTGTGATGCTGCTCCTCAACCTTCCGGGGCAGGAAAGGGGCCGCAAAAAGACGCAAAACGCAAATAAATTTTAAAAAAGTACACATGTTGGGTATCACCATGTCCGTATCAACCTGCTCTACAAAAATCTCACATGACCTGACCCCTCAGCTGAAAGCAGTAAAAAAGATAAAATAAAAACGGTGTCAAAAAAGCCATTTTTTGTCACCTTACATCACAAAAAGTGTAATACAAAGCGATCAAAAAGGCGTATGCCACCCCAAAATAGTACCAATCTAACCGTCACCTCATTCTGCAAAAAAGTAGCCCCTACCTGAGACAATCGCCCAAAAAATAAAAAAAACTACAGCTCTCAGACTATGGAGACACTAAAATGTGTCAGGGCATTATTGTGTAAAGGTGAGCAGCAAGTCATGAATACAGTATGTATAGAGGCTGCAGTAACCACCCACATGCTCCATCTATTATTCTTTTACAAAGGGACTAATGAACGCTTTGTTTACTGTAGCTGGGGTGTAGCAGCACTGTGTACCCGAAACCAGCAGAACAAAATAAAAGAATATTTACACAGCGTACAGCACTGTGCAGAAATCTCTTTAGGCCACTGTCACACTAGCGTTTTAATAATCCGGTATTGAGCTGCGAAAAGCCTCAGCAACATTTCCAGGACCAGCAATTTTGAAAGTAGCGCATTTAGTTCTATGGCCTGTGTGTGGGTGGCAGGGTATTTGCGCTTACGTTCAAATGCCTGGGGTAAGGACATTTGAACGATGCGCTGGGACACTGTAGTGGACGTACTCGCTGATGGTGTCTGCGAAGGTCCAGGTGCAGGGCGGGAGGCATCTGGGCCTGCGTCTTGGACAGCAGGTAACAGAGGGGAAGAGGAGGCAGTGGTGTGACCTGCAGACACTGATCGTGGACCCAGGTGTTCGGCCCACCTATTAGGGTGCTTTGCTGACATGTGGCGGATCATGCTGGTGGTGGTCAGGTTGCTAGTGTTTACACCCCTGCTTATCTTGGTACCGCACAGGTTACAAATTAATAACCGTTTATCGCCAGCACTTTCCTCAAAAAAACGCCAGACTGCGGAACATCTAACCCTTGGCAAGGTAGATTGCCTCAAGGAGCTGCTCCGAGGAACAGTTGTGGGCCTGGTTAGCGTGGCCTGCCTTCTCCCTTTTGCACCCCACAGCCTCTTGCAGCCTGTTGAGGTTTGCTCTCCAGTCTGAAGACTGAACGGAATGCTTTCAGGAGCATTCAGTTGTCTTCAGTTCAGTTTTGTCCCCATTGACAATGAAACGTTTTATTCCGGTATTGAGCCCCTACGAAAGAGCTCAATACCGGAATATTAAAGCGCTAGTGTGAAAGTGGCTTAAAGAGGTTTCTGTACAGCGGCCAGAGGAGGCGCGTGAGCGCGAAACGGCCGTCGCTGCTGACTTTTTGCCTGTGTTTTTATTGCATCTGCTCCAGACACCTGTTTGGCCATACGGATGTTTTATCTTTAATAAAGGTATGGAAGATTGATAAGAAGACTGGTGAGTCTTATGCAGAAGTCAGGTGACAGTGCAGGGGAACAGAGAAGAGCGCCGGACCCGGAGCCAGCCGCTCGCAGGAAGGGTAAGATGGGACTTTATTTTTTACTTATGGGGCTGGGTGGGCTGATCTGAGGTCTGTTGGGTATAGTCACGGCTGATCTGAGGTCTGATGGGGGCTTATGGGCTGATCTGAGGTCTGATGGAGATAGTGGGGGCTGATCTGAGGTCTGATGGAAATAGTGGGGGCTGATTTGAGGTCTGATGGGGGTTATGGACTAATCTGAGGTCTGATGGGGATAGTGGGGGCTGATCTGAGGTCTGATGGTGGCTTATGGGCTGATCTGCGGTCTGATGGGGATAGTGACGGCTGATCTGAGGTCTGATGGGGGCGTGTGGGCTGATCTGAGGTCCCCATAAAGTATAATGTCTCCTTGTGGCTGCCCCCATACAGTATAATGTCTCCTTGTGGCTGCCCCCATTCAGTATAACGTCTCCTTGTATCTCCCCCCATACAGTATAACGTCTCCTTGTATCTGTCCCCATACAGTATAATGTCTCCTTGTGACTGGCCCCATACAGTATAATGTCTGCAGTAACCCCCAACCCCCCCCCATGCTCCATCTATTGTTCTTTTACAAAGGGACTAATGAACTGTTGGAGCCAACATGGAAGATGCCCCATATGAACATATTAACCCTTATGCAGTATATGTGAATATCATGGACTGAGATTGATGGAAGCATATGGATGAATTTCTGTGGGAACAAGCCAGTTTCATCCAGGTGTCTCCTGTCATAAAACCCGAAATAGCCCTGGTGGTATATAGAACTGTTGTGGTAAACAGATGCTATCAGGAAACTGTTGAATGGACTGTTATAATAAAACATCACACCCTGGTGATAACATGCAAGCCATCCTGTAGCTCTGTTGGTACTGGGACCATTTACAGCCCCTGCGTAAGGCAGATAAACAGCCCTGGGGAGCCGAACACATTGGATCAAAGACAGCTGTTATCACGCCTTGAGGGACAAATGCAGCTCAGTCCCAGAAGGTCAACAGAAGGACAAGGACTGAGTCAAAGAGCGAGAGCGCCACCTGCAGGAAGATGACAGTCAGCTCTCTGAAATGGGGGAGGTCACCGTAATTGCATTACTACATACTGATTGGAGGAACTGTCATAAAGGAGGACGGACGTTACCGGAGTCGGGGGTGGAACTGTGGGTGTGTGTTGGTGTGGATGTGATTTCTTGCCAGATAAATATAGGGCCTTTTTGTATGGTAGAATAGATTGTAGGGATGTAGCTTTTAGGAATATAGATAATGTATATGTCTTTGTATTAATGCTTGTATGTTTTCCAGTATAGGATATTGAAGGAAGGTTTTGTAATTGGCTATCTACTCTGTTATTTTGTACCTTTAATATATTTTATTAAACCATCATTCCTTTTAAAGCCTTGACACCTTATTGTCAGGAGAGTGTAGGCTAGAAGAGGTAGCAGAAACAGGATTCTACATGAACGCTTTGTTTACTGTAGCTGGGGTGTAGCAGCACTGTGTAACCCGAAACCAGCAGAGCAAAGGCTCTTTGTTCTGCTCGTTTTATGTTACACAGTTTGTAACAGAATATTTATGGAGCGTACAGCACTATACAGAAACCTCAGAAAAATAGATAAAGTTCTGGGGCTGTAACCGGGTTACTTTTTCAGCACCATAATACGGGCTCACCGGGAACAAAAAGACAGCATTGGTGCTCAGTCCAATAGCAGATAGTCCAATATATGTTTGCAGATAAGCGAGAAAACAAAAATCAGGACGACACTCACCAGTCTTCTTATCAATCTTCCATACCTTTATTAAAGATAAAACATCCGTATGGCTAAACAGGGGTCAGGAGCAGATGCAATCAAAACACAGGCAAAACGTCAGCAGCGACGGCCGTTTCACGCTCACGCGCCTCCTCTGGCAACTGTACAGAAACCTCTTAAAGCCACTTTCACACTAGCACTTTAAAGAGACCCTGTCACCACGGAGTATACTAAGTTACATCACAGTAGGGAGGAGATACAAATAATTAAACACACAATTAGATACCTTTGGAAGCATAACCACAGTAAATTCAGTCATTATGTTATGAGAGAAAACAGCTCCTGGGAGCGGCCATCTTGTGACTGGCAGCTCAGCGTTCTGTGGGCTTAGTAGCACAGCATCACACATTATAGGCCAAGACACTGGAAAAAAATTACAGTCTCAAAAATCATGGGATCAGCACATTATCACTCATGATAGTTCTGGTCTAAGCCTAGTATTTGTGCATCTGTGCTGCCACTCCTGTGTAACTATTCTGAGCTGTGTATCTAATCTTTTATGTGATACTGTTTGTTGAATCACTGTATTTAATCCTATCATGTGATACTGTGTACTGGGCTCTGTATCCAATCCCATCATTTGTGAAACTGCTGAACTGCTGTATCTAACAATATCACGTGTCTTACCGTCTGCTGAGCTGTGTATCTAATCCTATAATGTGTGATCCTCTTTGCTGAGCTGTGTATCTAATCCTAATGTGTGATACTGTCTGCTGAGCTATGTATCTAATCCTATAATGTGTGATACTCTTCTCTGAGCTGTGTATCTAATCCTATCATGTGTTATACTGTCTGCTTATCTTTGTATGTACTTTGTATGTCGCAATAAGACACCATCGACTAATATTACACTGCAACTTTTTGTAACGCAACTGATTGATTTTAACTATAGCTGTAGTCCAAATGAATGCATTCTTGAGAACTGCAGCTGTCATTCAATAGTTAAAATCAATTAGTCGCAATAGAAAAAGTCACAGTGTAGCTCAAACCTAAGGCAAGGATCGCTGAGTAGCAGTGATTCCATAGTCCTGGGCTACACTTTTTGTATGACAGAAAAAACGTGTCAATAACCATGGGTGACATGGTTTGTTTATTCTCGCATTTTTTTTTACACAAAAGCAAGTTAAATGTGATAAACTTAGGGCTCATTCAGATGACTGTAGCATTTTGCGGATCCGCAAAACACAGATGCCGGCCCGTGTGCATTCCACAATTTGTGGACCGCACATGGCCAGCATTACCATAGAAAATGCCTATTCTTGTCCGTAGTTGCAGACAAGCATAAGACATGTTCTATCTTTTTTTGCAGGGCCATGGAACGGAACCACGGTGTGCTGTCCACATCTATTGTGGCCCCATTGAAATGAATGGGTCCGCACCTGTTATGCAAATTTGCGGAACGGGTGAAAACTAGAGATGAGCGAGCATACTCGTCCGAGCTTGGTGCTTGTTCGAGTATTAGGGTACTCGTAAGTGCTCGCTGCTCGGATGAGTATCTCGCCATGCTCGAGGAAATGGCAACTTCCTCATCGTGCTTTTTTGGCGCCTAAAAACACAGCCAATCACAAGCCAGGAGACTCTGCGTACCACCCAGCATCACGTGGGGCCCTTACATGTCGATAGCAGGGGTTGGCTGGCCTGATCAGGTGACCCTGGAATATACTACCGACTGGCCGCGGTGCTCGGCTCAGATGCCGTCTGGATGTCGTTAGGGATAGAGCTGTTGCCTTTCAGGGACAGTGTTAGGGCCTGCATTTAGTTGTCTGTTAGGCAGGGATCACCCACAAAGAACCCAACAGCCCTTCTAAGGGCTTGAAAACATTTTATTTTATTTTTTTTGTCACTTGGCTGGCTGGCACTCGTAGTGCAGCTATCACCATATCTAACCCTGTTTTTTTTTATTGTTCTATCTCAGTGATACAAATCCATTGCACACAGCACTGTGGAACCATTCTGTGTGTCACAGTGCAGCACTGACTCACTCCAATCCATATATACCGTCCAGGTGACACTTTCTGTACGTCACAGAATACAACCAAGTCATTTGCTACCAATATCATCTACAGCTTGATCCAGAAAATTCTCTGTGCGACATTTGTCTGGGTCGCAGACTAAATAGTCACCGTTAACAGGGTGTCAGTGAGTTCTACCATAGTTCTTGCACGTCACGTTGCCAAAAAAACAAAATATAAAAAAAAAAATAATTTTTTCAGTTGTTTTAGCTCAGTGATACAAATCCATTTTACTCAGCTGTATGTAACCTTTCTGTGTGTCACAGTTCAGCATATTCGCTCCCATCCGTATATACTGTCCAGGTGACACTTTCTGTACGTCACAGAATACAACCAAGTCATTTGCTACCAATATCATCTACCGCTTGATCCAGAAAATTCTCTGTGTGACATTTGTCTGGGTCGCAGACTAAATAGCCACCGTTAACAGGCTGTCAGTCAGTCCTACCATAGTTCCTGCACGTTACGTTCCCAAAAAAACAAAATTGTAAAAAAAATATAAAAAAACAAATATAAAAAAAAAATATTTTTTCAGTTGTTTTAGCTCAGTGATACAAATCCATTTTACTCAGCTTTGTGTAACCTTTCTGTGTGTCACAGTTCAGCACATTCGCTCCCATCCGTATATACTGTCCAGGTGACACTTTCTGTACGTCACACAATACAACCAAGTCATTTGCTACCAATATCATCTACCGCTTGATCCAGAAAACTCTCTGTGCGACATTTGTCTGGGTCGTAGACTAAGTAGCCACCGTTAACAGGGTGTCAGTCAGTCCTACCATAGTTCCTGCACGTCACGTACCCCAAAAAAAAAAAATCCAATCCGTATGATCTGTCCAAGTGACACTTTCTGTACGTCACTTAATTCTACCGGACTTAATTTTTTTTTTTATCATACACCTATATACAAAAAATGTTGAACCCCAGGGCTAAGGGTCGGGGGCGAGGGCGAGGGCGTGGGCGTGGGCATTCAATTACTGCAGGGGGCAGAGGCCGTGGTCCTGGGCAGGGTGAGACAGTACCCGCTGATGAGGGAGCAGGGGAACGCCGCAGAGCTACACTCCCTAGCTTCATGTCTCAACTTACAGGGACACGTGGTAGAGGACTGTTGAAACCACAACAGTGCGAACAGCTGATCTCGTGGATTGCGGACAATGCTTCAAGTAATTTGTCCACCAGTCAGTCTTCCACGCAGTCCACCCACGTTACCCAAGGGAGCACTCCTATGGCTCCTCCACCTCAACCTCCTTCCCCCCAGTCTGCCCCCTCCCAGGAAAATTTGGAATGCGATCCGGCATATTCTCAGGAACTGTTTTCTGGACCCTTCCCCGAGTCACAAACCACTTCTCAGGTTGCTGCTGACCTCGTTCCCGATGCCCAAGTTTTCCAACTGTCGCAGTCTGTGGGTGATGATGATGATGACAATGTTGAGTTAGTGGAAGAAGTTTGTAAAGAGGTGTCGGACGATGAGGAGACACGGTTGTCAGACAGTGGTGAAGTTGTTGTTAGGGGAGGAATTCCGAGGAGGGAGCAGACAGAGGAATCGGAGGATGACGAGGTGACTGACCCAAGCTGGGTTGATATGCCGAGTGAAGACAGTGCTTCTGAGGCGGAGGCGAGTGCTGCACCAGAACAGGTTGTAAGAGGCAGTGGTGTGGCCAGAGGGAGAAGCAGGGCCAGAGCTGGTGCATCATCAGCAACTGTTTCACGTAGTGAAGCTCCCGTGGCGAGGCCTAGATGTTTCGCAAGTCTGGAGGTTCTTTAAAGAAAGTGAGGATGACCGACAGACTGTGGTGTGCAACCTGTGCCACACCAGCATCAGCAGGGGTGCCACCACTACTAGCCTAACCACCACCAGCATGTGCAGGCATATGAGTGCTAAACACCCCACTCAATGGAACCAAGGCCGTTCACCACCTCCTGCGGGTCACACCACTGCTCCTTCCCCTGTGTCACTCGCTGCCTCTGCTAGTCAACCCCCCGCGTCACTCGCTGCCTCTGTAAGTCAACCCCCTGCCCAGGACCCCGGCACGAGCGCCTCCCGCCGGAAAACCACACCTTCGCCTCCACGATCCTCCACAGCGTCCACCAATGTGTCCCAGCGTAGCGTTCAGCTGTCTTTACAGCAGACGCTGGAGCGCAAGAGGAAATACAGTTCCACCCACCCACATGCCCAAACCCTCAACGTCCACATCTCCAAATTGCTTAGCCTGGAGATGCTGCCCTATAGGCTGGTAGAGACCGAGGCCTTTCGAAATCTCATGGCGGTGGCTGCCCCTCGGTATTCGGTCCCCAGCCGCCACTATTTTTCCCGATGTGCCGTCCCAGCCCTACACCAGCACGTGTCACAGAACATCATCCGTGCCCTGACCAACACTGTTTCTGAGAAGGTCCACCTAACCACGGACACGTGGACAAGTGCTGCCGGGCAGGGACACTATATCTCACTGACGGCACATTGGGTTAACGTGGTGGAGGCTGGGACCAAGAACAACCCTGTGGCCGCTCATGTACTGCCCACACCGAGGATTGCGGGGCCTACCTCGGTCACGGTCTCTCAAACGTACTATGCCTCCTCCTCCGACCCCTCCTCCTCCACCGAATTACCATCCGTGGGCACGGAGCCTTCAGTCGGTAGCTGTAGGCGCAGCAGCAGTGCCGTGGGTAAGCGCCAGCAGGCGGTGCTCAAACTGCTGAGCTTAGGTGACAAAAGGCACACCGCCCAAGAGCTGTTATAGGGCATCACGGCGCAGACCGATGTGTGGCTGGCACCGCTGAACCTCAAGCCAGGAATGGTTGTGTGTGACAACGGGCGTAACCTGGTGGCGGCTCTGCAACTCGGCAGACTGACACATGTGCCATGCCTGGCCCACGTGTTTAATCTCATAGTTCAGCGGTTCCTCAAGACATACCCCAATCTGTCTGATTTGCTCACCAAGGTGCGCCGCATCTGTGCGCATTTCCGCAAGTCGAGCACAGATGCTGCCACTCTCAGGGCAGCGCAGCGCCGCCTACAACTGCCCGCTCACCGACTGTTGTGCGACGTGCCCACGAGATGGAATTCCACATTAAACATGTTATCCAGAGTTTACCAGCAGCGCAGAGCGATTGTAGACTGCCAGATGTCATCTTCCACCAGAACTGGTAGTCAGGTCTCTCAGATTCCTCAAGTCTACAATGAGGAGTGGACGTGGATGTCTGATATCTGCCAGGTGTTGAGCAACTTTGAGGAGTCAACACAGATGGTTAGCGGCGATGCCGCCATTATCAGCCTCACCATCCCGCTGCTTTGCCTGTTGAAAAAATCACTGCTCAGCATCAAGTCGGATGCTTTGCGCTTGTCACAAGAGATGGTGGAGGAAGATACGTCGCTTGATAGCCAGAGCACCCTCCGGTCTGTTTCTCAGCGCGTATCGGAGGAGGGGGATGAGGATGAGGAGGCAGAGGAGGAGAATGTCGGCGAGACAGTAAAGGGTACCAGTGCTCAGTCCTTAACTCTTGAGCGTGTATGGGCTGAAGAGGAGGACTTGGAGGAGGAGGAGGAAATGGAGAGTCAGGTCAGTGAGGAGAGGAAATTCTTGCGTGTTGGGACTCTGGCGCACATGGCAGACTTCATGTTAGGCTGCCTGTCCCGTGACCCTCGCGTTAGAAGAATTTTTTGAAACACCGATTACTGGGTGTTCACTCTCCTGGACCCACGGTACAAGCAGAACCTTTCCACTCTCATCCCTGCAGAGGAAAGGAGTATGAGAGTGAATAGGTATCAACAGACCCTGGTGCACAAGCTGAAACAATTCTTCCCATCTGACGCCGCTAGCGGCAGAGGGCATGGTTCTGTGGGCCAAGTAGCAGGGGAGAGGAGGCGAGCAGGCAGCTTGTCCAGCACTGGCAGGGGAACGCTCTCCAAGGCCTTTGCCACTTTTATGTCACCCCAACAAGACACTGTCACCTGTCCCCAGTCTAGGCAGAGTAGGGGGGAGCTGTACAGAAAGATGGTGAGGGAGTACCTAGCTGACCATACCAACGTCCGTAGCGATCTCTCTGCTCCATACAACTACTGGGTTTCAAAGCTGGACACGTGGCCTGAACTGGCGCTGTACGCCTTGGAGGTGCTGGCCT
>ONZH01009658.1:0-21241 GCA_900303285.1 Rhinella marina
TGTAACTTGCTTCCATAAAACTACTTCACCCCCCGACACCTGTGTCTCGCCATTGTCCACCACCTCCTCAGACAACACTGGTAAATCCCCACTGTCAGCACACGGAAACAGCAAAAGGTCTTGCGAATTGGGGCAGAGAATGTTCTGGGCTAGCACATCAGGGAAGGGGTGACTATGGGGTTCCAGGGAGTACGTGACCACATGCAATATCCATTTAAAAGTCATGCCACACTTGATGTAGCTCATAATTGACAATTGTACCGGTTGATGCTAAATTTTTAAGTTGGGGTCCTGCGTCGTCATTCTGACTACACCCGGCTGTTGTCACCCCCACACACGCTAGCCCAGGGGGCACTCCTCTGGCTCTTCCAGCGAAACCTCCTTGCCCCAGCCTTCCACCCACCTACAGGCCCACTCTACAAACAATTTACCCGGATAGGGGACGTATACGGTATTAAACTGAGAAGAATTGATACCATACAGATTAAAGCAACAGTTTTCCCAAATCCATCTGGCTGTTGTCACCACCACACACGCTAGCCCAGGGGGCACTCCTCTGGCTCTTCCAGCGAAACCTCCTTGCCCCAGCCTGCCCCTCCCCCACCTACAGGCCCACTCTACAAACAATTTAGCCGGATAGGGGACGTATCCGAAGTTGTACTCATGTTTGTTTTTGTTCTTCTTTTATCTGCCTCCTGACCTGTGATAGGCAGAGCATGGACACGTCCCCTTAGCTGCAGTGGGAAAGACAGTCCCCTGGCCAGAGCAAGCTCTTTTTCCGTTTTCCGTGTTCGAAAAATCCATTAAATATAGGGTCCCAAGATAGGGGACGTATACGGTATTAAACTGAGAAGAATTGATACCATACGGGTTAAAGCAACAGTTTTCCCAAATCCATCCGGCTGTTGTCACCACCACACACGCTAGCCCAGGGGGCACTCCTCTGGCTCTTCCAGCGAAACCTCCTTCCCCCCCACCTACATGCGCTCTCTCCAAACAATTTTCCCAGGTAGGGGGACGTATTAGATATTGTACTGATTCTGAATTGCCTCCTGCAATAGACAGGAATCAAACCCAGATCAACTGCTTGGGAAGCAGCTATGCTCACCACTATACCACCAGCAGGCACAGCAACTGATAAGAACAGATACTAAACTTGTTTTTAGCTGCAGTGCCAGCATGAGCAGTGGTGTCACCTGCAGGCGGTGATGGACCTTCGTTGCACCTAGTTGGGTGCTTCCCTAACATGTGATGGGTATTTGCCTCGCCTTTCTTGGTCTGGGTGAGCACAATTGCCATGAGGGTAACCACCAGGCTGTTGCCTGAGGATTTGGGGTAATGGTGGGATTAAGCAGCCTCAGAGGCATCCATGCATGCTGCCCCTGCTGTTTCCTGTCCATTTCCGTGGTGTTTCCATCATTTTCTGAGGTTTCCAGGTTTTCACCCAGCCTTCCCTAGGCAGAGCCTTGGTCCCCCGCAAAAAATGCTCGAGTCTCCCATTGACTTCAATGGGGTTCGTTACTCGAAACGAGCACCCGAGCATCGGGAAAAGTTCGACTCGAATAACGAGCACCCGAGCATTTTAGTGCTCGCTCATCTCTAGTGGTTTCCATTACTTAAGCCCTTCAAAATCACTTTATATCTGAATTGGTGCTTAAAAATGGTTTTGGAAATTTTGTTGAAAATTTGAAAAAATACTTCTAAACTTCTATGCCTTCTAACATCTGAAAAAAGTAAAATTACATTTATAAAATGATGCCAACATAAAATACACATATGGGGAATGTAAAATAATAACTATTTTTGGAGGTATTACTATGTATTTTGAAAGTAGAAAAATTGAAATTAGGAAATTTGCTAATTTTTCTAAACTTTTGCTAAATTTGGTATTTTTTTATAAATAAAAATGAAATATTTTGCCACAAATTTACTACTATCGTAAAGCACAATATGTGACGATAAAACAATCTTAGAATGGCCTGGATAAGTAAAAGCTTTCTAAAGTTATTACCACATGAAGTGACACATGTCAGATTAGCAAAAAATGGCCTGGGCAGGAAGGTTTTAACTACCTTTCAGCATGAAAGGGTTAAGGCAATTGGAGGGGGCTAGGGCAGTTTCTATTTGTCTGCAAGGGTTTTGTGTTGAGGGTGTCCACCAGTCTTTCAGCTGAGATACTAGTTTAGCTGTGTAATAATCTGCGATGTTAGGAAGGCTTAAACCACTGCAAGGTCTCCATTTTGTAAGTAATTTGGCAGACATATGAGGGCGTTTATTGGTCTATATAAAGGAGGTCATCAATTTGGTTGCTTTTGTAAAGAACGATCGAGGGAGTTTAATGGGAAGGGCTCGGAATAGGAAAAGGAATTTGGGAAGGGAAAACATTTGAAAGGCGGCTATGCGTCCTATCCATGAGATTTCAAACTTAGCTAAGGATTGGAGGTCCGTTGCAATTGTGCTCAGAAGGGGGAGGTAGTTTTCCTTATAGAGGGAAATGGTTGAGTTAGTAAGGGTGATACCCAAGTATGCCACTTGTGTTAACTGCCAGTCAAGTTGGAAACGTTGACGAAGGTGGTTCACAGTGGAGTTAGGTAAATTAAAAGGGAGAATCTGAGATTTTGTTTTGTTCAATTTATAATAGGAGAGGTTGCCAAACTCTTGAATTGTTTGCAATAAGGCTGGGAGGGAAGATTCAGGCTTGCTGAGGGTGAGTATGACATCATCAGCGTAAAGTGAAACGCAATGTATGTGGGAGCCAATGCGTATACCTTGTATGTTCGGGTTAGAACGAATAGATTGTGCTGAAGGTTCAATGGCCAGGATAAATAAGAGTGGGGAAAGGGGGCATCCCTGCCGAGTCCCATTTGTGATGGAGAAAGGGCTAGACAGGGTACCATTAACAAATACTCTAGCTGAGGGACTGGAGTAGAGAGCTTTAATAGAGGGTAGGATGGCACCTGAAAAACCCATCTTGTCCAGAACAGCAAAGACAAAGGACCAGTTCAACCGGTCGAATGCTTTTTCAGCATCTAATGTAACAAAAATAGCTTGTAGTTTTTTCTTTACAACATAATCGAGGATATGAATGGCTCTTTTAGTGTTATCTTGTAGTTGCCTCCCTTTGACGAAGCCAGTCTGATCTGCCGATACTAATGTAGGAAGAATATTGGTGAGCCTATTAGCCAAAGCCTTAGCATACAATTTAACATCAGTATTGAGCAGTGAAATTGGCCGGAAATTTTGGGGCTTATCCGTGGGTTTTCCTGGCTTAGGGATGGTTACGATAGTTGCCTCCATTTCCTTAGGAAAGGTACCTGTGCTAGCAGCTGAAGCAAACATTGAGGTTAAGTGGGGAAGGAGGATATTTGCAAATCTTTTATAATACATATTGGAAAAGACATCAGGGCCTGGGGATTTGTGGAGGAGGAGGAATTTAATTATTTTATCAAATTCGTCCTGGGTAAAAGGGTCATTAAGGCTTTTTAGCTGGTCTGGGGATAAACTGGGTAGTGATAGAGTTGCAAGAAAGGAGCTGATAGCGGTGCTAGTGGTCTTATTGGTGTTGTCATCTTGGGCTAGATTATATAAGGAAGCATAGAAACGGTTGAATTCTTGAGCTATACCTCTGGGAAATTTTATTTTAGAGCCATCAGACTGGTTTAGTACAAATGGGATACGTGTGTTTGCTGTTCTGGACTTTACTCTCTGCGCTAGTAGTTTGCTTGCCTTGTTATCTTGCAAGTAATAAAGGGATTTGGTCCTCTTAAGATTATTCTCGTATTTGTATAAGAGACAGTTTTTCAATTGGAGTCTAAGCACATCGAGTTCATCCGCTTGAGTTTGGGATTGGTTCATTTTATTTAAGGATTCTATGGCTCTAATTTTCTTCATAATTTCAGTAAAGGTTCGCTCTCTATCAATCTTAGCTCTATGTCCCAATTTAATGAAGATACCTCTTATAAATGCCTTGTGGGCATTCCATAAAGAAAAGGAACTGTTAACTGACCCAACATTGGTATGAAAGTATTCCTGTATTGCATTCTGTAATTCTAGTTTGAATCGTGGGTTTGACATGAGGAAGGTGTTATTGCGCCATAAAAAGTCATGGTGACTATTGCAGGTATCTGCGACCATGATAGAGATGGCCACATGGTCAGACCAGGTTATGACTCTGATAGTAGAAGAACTAGCTAAATCTAACGCAGCCCTGTCTAACAAAAACAGATCAATTCTCGAATAAGAATTATGCATCGGAGAAAAGAAGGTGTAATCTCTTTCAGTGTCATGGTGCAACCGCCATATGTCATATAGGCCCTCTTGAAAACGCAAGGATTCCAAAGTTAATGCTCTGGGTCGAGATTTCATGGTTGAATCTAATCCTGGGTTTGGAGTAGCGTTGAAATCTCCACCCCAAATGACCGCTCCCTGTTTGAGTGTCTCGACTTTTTTGGTAAGTGAGCTGAAGAAAGATGGAGGGCAGCCGTTTGGAGTGTAGACAACCACCAAAGTATAGATAACATTGTTGAAAGAGCCCACCTGGATAATAAATCTACCTTTGGGGTCAGAGGCAGAGGCTATAGGGACAAAAGCGATACTATTTTTGATTTTTGAGCCAAAAGTACTCCTCTCTTCTTCTTGGAATGGTGTGAGTGGACTATATGAGGGAAGTTAGGATGTTTAACCCTATGAGCATCTGATTTAATGAGGTGAGTCTCTTGGGCTAGTAGGATATCGCATTTTTGCTTGTTAGCTTCTCTCCACATAAGGGAACGTTTGAAAGGAGTATTGAGACCCTTTACATTAAGTGAGGTAATTTTAAGAGCCATGACTGTGGCATAATAGGGTTACGATCGAGACAACTAAAAAATGCAGAGTAATCATAGTGCAGCCTGACATGTGTAAGAAGATCATTTGTACCCAGACGTAACAGGGGTAAAGCCACGTAGATGCGGCTTGCAATGTAAAACAAACTGACATGACAGAAGTAGTTTCAGACAAATCAGAGCAACAATTAAAAGAAAAACTTAGGGTGGAACAAAACAGAAAAAAAACAAAATGTCAGCATGTGAGCTGATTTCAAGTATAGGGTCAGTCACTCACGGTTAAGACCGGGTTTTGGAAGCTTCCAACAGAGCAAGTTGACAGACCTAGCGAAGTTGGAATTGTGTGAAGTTCACCTCTTGTTCCTTCTTTTGGCTGTCACCACGTGCCATTCAGGAATCACTTTGCCTGGGGGTCTTTGAAGGTCCTCAGCAGAGCAGAGTGAGATGTTCCAGGTGACAAGCAGTTTGGTTCCTTCTTCCACAGAGAGGATGGGATGAATAAGTCCATCGTTTTGAATGAGGATCTTGGTGGGAAATCCCCATCTATAGGGATCTTGTGGTCTCGAAGTGCTGCAGTAATGGGATACAGAAGCCTTCTTTGTTGAAGAGTTGCTGCAGAAAGATCTGCAAACAATTTGACTCCAATAAATGGAGATGGTAAATCGTTTAGCTTCCTAGCAGCCGCCATTAGGGCCTCCTTGGCATGGAAAAAATGTATACGTGCCAGAACGTCTCTTGGTGCGGTTTCTGGGAGATGACGAGGTCTGGCCACTCTATGGATCCTATCAATGATCATGTCTTCTTTAGACAGATTAGGTAGTAGCATTTTCATTAAATCTTGGGCAAAGGAACATAAATCTTGAGCTTGAATGTCTTCACTAATGCCCCGGAATTTTACGTTATTCCCCCTGGACCTATCCTCTAGGTCTATGACTTTTGCTTTCAGGAGGTCAACTTCATCTGACATAGTATTGTGTGAGTCCACAAGTTGGTTAAAGGAGATAGCAAACTCTCCCATTTTATCTTCGATATGAGAAACACGTCCCCCCAGTTGTGTAATGGAGGAGTGTAGTGGCTTTATTAAGGACCCTATGTCTCCGGATAACGAGGAGCCAAAGGCCATAAACATGTCTTTGAGGAGGTTGCTGGAAGCTGGGGCTTCGGATGTAGGAAAAAAATGTAAAGCGACATTCGCAGAATTTGGAAGACTCACCAGCGTAACATCACTATGGGAATGGAAGTCATCTGGGGCTTCACGCCTAGGCCGCTGTTTGGCTGGACTGGAGTTCGGTGAGGATAAGGCAGATCCACGCAGGCTCGGAGGCGATGAACGAGTAGATGGCAGATCAATTATTTTGCTAGTTTCTGCGTTTCCACTCGGTGAGTTTGTTCCTCTGCTTGGGGAGGATCGGGTCGGCCTTGGGGAGGGTCTGTTACTGTCCGTCTCAGCGTTTGGTGAGGAGCTGGTTGAGTGCATTGCCACGCTAGATGCGGGGGAGCTGAGCGCGGGAGGAGACTCGGCGCCATCTTTGTCTTCTTCTCAGTTGATGAAAAAGTCTAGTTTTCCTTGCTTTTTCATGGACCTCTTCCCTCTAGTCATCATCAGAGAGGCAAGGAGGGCTTAAAGATGCCCTTTGGTGCAGAGTGAGATGTCGGGTGAATGTGAAGGCTGAGTCAAACGCTGCTATTTTGCCGGAGCTCTGCTATCATGCGGCCATCTTGCAATTATTTTTTAACGCAAATTAGACTGAATAAATTCGTATTAAGAACGAATCTTGTCAGAAATTCATTGATTATTTGTCGAAGTGAATTTTAGATGATTCGCTCATCTCTTATTGACAGTTATTATAATAAATAAATAAATAAATAAATAAAACTTATCACCGTTTTTGTTTAAAAACAAGTTTTAAATTTAACTTTTGTAATAGGGCATTTCAGTGCAGTACACACTTGATATTGAATCCATTGCATATTACATCAAGATAATGGGTAGCTACAGCAAAATCAATACTTCATTAACACCATTTTTATACACTGATGAGCAAAAGGGTAACAATTAGAGATGAGCGAGCATACTCGTCCGAGCTTGATACTCGTTCGAGTATCAGGGTACTCATAAGTGCTCGCTACTCGGACGAGTATCTCGCCATGCTCGAGGAAATGGCATCTCCCGCCTTTTGAATTTTTTGGCGGCTATAAACTCAGCCAATCACAAGCCAGGAGACTCTGCGGTACACCCAGCATCACGTGGGGCCCTTACATGTCGATAGCAGGGGTTGGCTGGCCTGATCAGGTGACTCTGGAATATACTAGTGACTGCCCGCGGTGTTCGGCTCAGTCGCTGCCTGGATGCCGTTAGGGACAGATCTGCAGTGTGATACAGGGAGAGTGTTAGGGTGTTCTACTAGATTAGTGTTAGGCAGTAGTGATTCTAAAAGAACCCAATAGCCCTTGTTAGGGCTACAAGACCCTTTTTTTATCTGCTTGTGGCTGGGCTTGCTGGCACTAGTAGTGCAGCTACCGCCATATTTGCAGCATTTTGCAGGAAGACTGGAAAAAGTTTATTTTTTGGCTCTCAGTGACACACATCCATTTCAAACAGCTAAGAGGGACAATTTTTTGTGTTTCATTGAAATAGGCACAGTCTGCAGAAGATTTTTTTTCTGTCTAACTGATAGATAGTGGAAGTCACAGTACAAAATCTTTTTGTTCGCTCTCAGAGATAAAAATCCATTTCATACAGCTGTGTGGAACCATTCTGTGTGTCACAGTTCAGCTGGCCAGTCACCACAAACCACAATGAGTATTTTCTGTCCAGGCGACCCATACTGTACGTCACGTAATAAAATACAGTCTTTTGCTCTCAGTGATACAGCTACATTAGAAAAATCTCTTTGCGACATTTGTCTGGGTTGCAGTGAAAATAGCCACAGTCTGCAGGGGCTGAGTTTGCTCTCTGATATATTCTGCACGTCACGTAAAAAAAAAAAAAAAAAAAAAACTTTGTTTTTTTTTTTAATCTCAGTGATACAAATCCATTTCATACAGCTGTGTGGAACCATTCTGTGTGTCACAGTTCAGCTGGCCAGTCACTACAAACCACAATCCGTATATTCTGTCCAGGTGACACATACTGTACGTCACGTAATAAAATACGGTCTTTTGCTCTCACTGATACAGCTACATTAGAAAAATCTCTATGCGACATTTGTCTGGGTTGCACTTAAGCAGACCAAGTCTGCCTAATCTAATAGTTTCAGTGTAATTGCTCCATACTGCACGGTACGTAATAAAACACGTAATTTTGCTGTAACTTATCCACCTATACATTAACTTGTTCAGATTGAAATAGTTTGTGGGTTTTAAAACAGCAGGCCCATTTTTTTTTTTGGTATATATAATACACTTATATACAGAAAATGTTGAACCCCAGGGCTAAGGGTCAAGAATGAGGGTGTGGGCGTGGGCATTCAATTACTGCAGGGGGCAGAGGCCGTGGTCCTGGGCAGGGTGAGACAGTACCTGCTGATGAGGGAGCAGGGGAACGCCGCAGAGCTACACTCTCTAGCTTCATGTCTGAACTTACAGGGACACGTGGTAGAGCACTGTTGAAACCACAACAGTGCGAACAGGTGATGCCGTGGATTGCGGACAATGCTTCAAGTAATTTGTCCACCAGTCAGTCTTCCACGCAGTCCACCCACGTTACCCAAGGGAGCACTCTTCTGGCTCCTCCACCTCAACCTCCTTCCCCCCAGTCTGCTCCCTCCCAGGAAAATTTGGAATGCGATCCGGCATACTCTGAGGAACTGTTTTCTGGATCCTTCCCAGAGTCACAAACCACTTCTCAGGTTGCTGCTGACCTCTTTCCCGATGACCAAGTTTTCCAACTGTAGCAGTCTGTGGGTGATGACATTGTTGACTTAGTGGAAGAAGTGTGTAAAGAGGTGTCGGACGATGAGGAGACACGGTTATCAGACAGTGGTGAAGTTGTTGTCAGGGCAGGAAGTCCGAGGGGGGAGCAGACTGAGGAGTGGAAGGATGACGAGGTGACTGACCCAAGCTGGGTTGATAAGCTGAGTGAAGACAGTGCTTCTGAGGCGGAGGCGAGTGCTGAACCAGAACAGGTTGGAAGAGGCCGTGGTGTGGCCAGAGGGAGAAGCAGGGCCAGAGCTGGTGCATCAGCAGCAACTGTTTCACGTAGTGAAGCTCCCGTGGTGAGGCCTAGATGTTCCCAAGTCTGCAGGTTCTTTAAAGAAATTGAGGATGACCGACGGACTTTGGTGTGCAACCTGTGCCACACCAGGATCAGCAGGGGTGCCACCACTACTAGCCTAACCACCACCCCCCTGTGTCAATCACTGCCTCTGCTAGTCAACCCCCTGCCCAGAACCCCGGCACGAACGCCTCCCGCCGGAAAACCACACCTTCGCCTCCACGATCCTCCACAGTGTCCACCAATGTGTCCCAGCGCAGCGTTCAGCTGTCTTTACAGCAGACGCTGGAGCGCAAGAGGAAATACAGTTCCACCCACCCACATGCCCAAGCCCTCAACGTCCACATCTCCAAATTGCTGAGCCTGGAGATGCTGCCCTATAGGCTGGTAGAGACCGAGGCCTTTCACAATCTCATGGCGGTGGCTGCCCCTCGGTATTCGGTCCCCAGCCGCCACTATTTTTCCCGATGTGCCGTCTCAGCCCTACACCAGCACGTGTCAGAGAACATCATCCGTGCCCTGACCAACGCTGTTTCTGAGAAGGTCCACCTAACCACGGACACGTGGACAAGTGCTGCCGGGCAGGGACACTATATCTCACTGACGGCACATTGGGTTAACTTGGTGGAGGTTGGGACCGAGACTGACCCTAGGGCCGCTCATGTACTGCCCACACCAAGGATTGCGGGGCCTACCTCGGTCACGGTCTCTCAGACGTACTATGCCTACTCCTCCGACCCCTCCTCATCCTCCACCTCCTCCTCCGAATTACCATCCATGGGCACGGCGCCTTCAGTCGGTAGCTCTAGGCGCAGCAGCAGTGCCGTGGTTAAGCGCCAGCAGGCGGTGCTCAAACTGCTGAGCTTAGGTGACAAAAGGCACACTGCCCAAGAACTATTACAGGGCATCACGGTGCAGACCGATCTGTGTCTGGCCCCGCTGAACCTCAAACCAGGCATGGTTGTGTGTGACAACGGGCGTAACCTGGTGGTGGCTCTGCAACTCAGTGCGTATCGGAGGAGGGGAATGAGGATCAGGAGGAAGAGGAGGAGAATGTCGGCGAGACAGATGAGGGTACCAATGCTCAGTCCTTCTTAACCCTTGAGAGTGTATGGGCTGAAGAGGAGGAGGAGGAGGAAATGGAGAGTCAAGCCAGTGAGGAGAGGGAATTCTTGCGTGTTGGGACTCTGGCGCACATGGCAGACTTCATGTTAGGCTGCCTATCCCGTGACCCTGGCGTTAGAAGCATTTTTTCAAATACCGATTACTGGGTGTACCTAGCTGACCATACCAACGTCCTGCGTGATCACTCTGCTCCATACAACTACTGGGTTTCAAAGTTGGACACGTAGCCTGAACTGGCGCTGTACGCCTTGGAGGTGTTGGCCTGCCCTGCCGCTAGCGTGTTGTCAGAGCGGGTAATCAGTGCAGCTTTTGGCATCATCACCGATAAGCGTACATGCCTGTCAACTGACAGTGCTGACGTACTGACGCTGATTAAAATGAACAAAGCCTGGATTTCCACGGAATTCAAATCTCCTCCGGGGGAAAGCAGCTACAGATTAACATTACTTATGTATCCGATTCCTCTTCTCTACTCCTCCTACTCCTCCTCCTCCTTGTCGTCTTTGCCTAACGCTGACCCAAAACGCAATTTTTTAGAGGGCCAACTGGCACTCTTTTACGACAATTTTTCCCCTACAGGCCCTCTCTCCAAACAATTTTTCCGGAGGGCCACCTACAGGCCCTCTCTCTAAACAATTTTTCCGGAGGGCCACCTACAGGCCCTCTCTCCAAACAATTTTTCTGTGTCAACTACAGACACTGTAAAACAATGTTTCAAGAGCGTCAAACAGACAGTCCAAAACAATTTTTCAGGAGGCGCAAGTACCGACATTTAAAAAAAAAATTTTTTGCGACTTTATGTACTCCGAAAAGAAAAAAATTTTTTGGAGGTTCAACAAAAGCCATTTTATTGCATTCTCAGTCGGACAAAGTCATTAGTGGTGTAACCGCCATGCTGTGTCAGGCTAAATTTTTGGGTGCTTCACCAGCTACCGCATTCTAACTCCATACAGGGCTACGAAAAATGTTTATGTGGTTCGCCTGCTCCCGCAGTGTCACTCGCTCACTCTGTTGTCACCACCATAGTGGTTTGCACTATAGCAGCCCAAGTCTGCACATTCCCCTTTTTATCTACAAGTGATCTATACTCCACGTCACATAAAAAAATAGGTTCTTTTGCTCTCAGTGATACAAATCCATTTCATAAAATCCTTTTTTTCTCTTTAACTGATCTATACTGAACGTCACTTTTAAAAATACGTCTTTTTTTCTCTCTTTCTTTCTCTCTCTCCAAATAATTTTTCCGGAGGACCACATACAGGCCCTCTCTCCAATCAACTTTTCCGCAAGGCCACATAATGCGATAGACGGGAATCGAACTCGGGTCAACTGCTTGGGAAGCAGCTATGCTCACCACTTTACCTCCAAAAGCCACAGCAACTGATAAGAACAGATACTAAACTTGATGTAAGTCAACATTTCGACAATCGATAACCCGAAAAGGGTCCGCCGTCGAGCCCTGCGTTCAGCCACTCTAAGCATTTCTCAAGGAGACAGCCTCCAGGCCTCAGCCACAATTCAGGAGCACTCCTGCTGTATCTCTCTCGCCGACGACTGGAGAGACAGGCCGTCCCCACCACATGCTCTTCTTCGGCCTACATATCTGCATAGCTCCGCCAACTTCTGGACACACCCCTTTCCTCTTACATACGTGACGTCCTGGTGCCAAAGCGAGCGTGTCTGAAAGACACATAGTGAGGAGTGAGTGAAGCCATGATGATAGCTGATTTCTTCCTGTTTTCTCCTCTGGGCTCCCTCAGTGTCACTCGCTCATTTTTTTGTCACCGCCGCCATACAGGGCCATAATAAATTTTGATGTGCTTCGCCTGCTCCCGCAGTGTCACTCGCTCACTCTGTGGTCACCGCCATAGTGGTTTGCACTATAGTAGCCCAAGTCTGCACATTCCCCTTTTTTCTCTCCAAGTGATCGATACTGCATGTCACGTAAAAAAATACGTTCTTTTGCTCTCAGTGATACAAATCCATTTCATAAAATCCTTTCTTTCTCTTTAACTGATCTATACTGAACGTCACTTTTAAAAATATGTCTTTTTCCTCTCTTTCTCGCTCTCCAAACTATTTTTCCGGATAGGTGCCGTATACGGTATTAAACTGAGAAGAATGCATACAACACATGCCCCACTTGACAAATTTCAGAGTTGACAACCGTACCGGTTGATGCTAAATTTTTAAGTTGGGGTCCTGCGTCGTCATTCGAACTCCATCCAGCTGTTGTCACCACCACACACGCTAGCCAAGGGGGCACTCCAGCTCCAGCTCAACCTCCTTCCCCCCAGCCTGCCCCCCACCTACAGGCCCTCTCTCTAAACAATTTACCCGGATAGGGGACGTATTAGATTTTGAACTGATAAGAAGAACAGAATTTTTTTGGTTCTTCTTTTCATTCTCTCCTGACCTGTGATAGGCAGAGCATGGACACGTCCCCTTAGCTGCAGTAAAAAAGACACTCCCCTGGCCAGAGCAAGCTCTTTTTCCTTTTCCGTGTTCGAAAAATCCATGAAATATATGGTCCCAAGATAGGGGACGTATACGATTTTAAACTGAGAAGAATCGATACCACACATGCCCCACTAGTTCAAGCTCAATGTTGACAGCCGTACCAGTTGATGCCAAATTTTTAAGTGGGGGTTCCACCACTACCAGCCTAACAGCATGCGCAGGTATACGAGTGCTAAACACTATGGAACCAAGGCCGTCCGTTCCCCTCATGCGGGTCCCACCACTGCTCCTTCCCCTGTGTCACTCGCTGCCTCTGCGAGTCAACCCCCAGCCCAGGAAACAAGGCACGAGCGCCTCCCGCCGGAAAACCACCCCTTTGCCTCCATGATCCTCCACACTGTCCACCAATGTGCGCCTGCGCAACGTTTAGCTGTCATTACAGCAGACGTTGGAGCGCAAGCACAAAAAAGTTCAGCCCACCTACATGCACAAGCCCTCAATGTCCACATACAGGGCCACACTAAATTTTTAATGTGCTCTACCTGCTACTGTCATGTAGCTCGGTCACTCTGACCGAGTCTGACCCTGGGGCCGCTCATGTACTGCCCACTTGGAGGATTGCGGGGCCTACCTCGGTCATGGTTTCTCAGACTTACTATGCCTCTTCCTCCAACCCCTCCTCCTTCGAATTACCATCCGTGCTTCATCTCCTGCTACCTCAGTCTAACTCAATCACTCTGTTGTCACCACCATGCTGCATCAGGCTAAATTTTTGGGTGGCTCACCTGCTACCTCATCTAACTTGGTCACTTGTTGGTGTCACCGCCATGCTGTGTCAGGCTTATGCCTGCATCGTGTGGCTGGGGATAGGAGAGCAGTGCCAGCTTGGGCATGGGTGATGGACCTTCATTGCACCTAGTTGGGTGCTTCCCTAACATGTGATGGGCATGTGCCTCGCCTTTCTTGGTCTGGGTGAGCACAATTGCCATGAGGGTAACCACTAGGCTGTTGCAGGAGAATTTGGGGTAATGGTAATTAGGCAGCCTCAGAGGCATCCATGCATGCTGCCCCTGCTGTTTCCTGTCCATTTCCATGGTGTTTTCATCATTTTCTGATGTTTCCAGGTTTTCACCCAGCCTTCCCTAGGCAGAGCCTTGGTCCCCTGCAAAAAATGCTCGAGTCTCCCATTGACTTCAATGGGGTTCGTTACTCAAAACGAGCACCCGAGCATCCGGAAAAGTTTGTTTCGAATAACGAGCACCCAAGCATTTTAGTGCTCGCTCATCTCTAGTAACAATGTTTTGAACTTTTGATTTTCAGGCTCCATATCTCACCATCCATTACAGCTTCAAACGTGTGACTACCATCATTTTATAGACAATCATCTTGGCTATCTCATACATAAATTGGACTTGCAGCTATTGAGCATATGATTAGTTATGCAGATTCTTGTCATGTAACTGCATTGTTACTGTGTTGCTCCTAGTGGTGGAACAATTTTTTTCTTCTTGTATACTACAAATTACAACTTGTTCTCACACTCTGCATATAGTGTCCCTATCATACTATATTAGTCACTTCTGTCTGTAATAGCTTTTTGTCAGGTGCTGCCACTTGACACCCTCCCAGAAGCTGAACACAGAATGGCATTCTATAATGTTTTTCCCATTATTCTTTGCTAATTTATTTAAAAGTTAAAACTAAAATATTGCTGTGACATAAAGTATTTAGACCCTTTACTCAGTACTCAGCCTCCTTTCTTCTTGAGATGCTATAAGGTTTGTGTCACGTATAGGAGTAATGCAGTCCTGAGCTCAACCCCACCACTGTCCCTGCCTACTAGCATAGTCCGTCCTAACCAACGGTGCACAACTGGACAGCAGTCCCTAGCTTACATATGTGCTGGGGCTTACAGGGAGGGGAACAACAGGAGAAAACAATAGACAAAGACAGAACACACAGACTAGAGGATATTACCAACCTGAGGTCAAGAGCCAGGAGCTCACGTCAATACCAAGGGATTACACTGGAGCAGAGTCAAAGTACAAGGGATAACATGAGGACAAGGTCAAATACTAGCCGAGGTCAGGAACCAAGAGGTCACATAGTACAAGGCGAGCTACAAGGACATTGTCAAGTTCAAAGCCAAGGTCAAAAACAGAACTCACAATTTTATTCCAGAAACGTTGGTGAAGGTAATAGAACCAATCACAGGCAACTTGTGGCCAGCAGGTTGTCTGTCTCAAGTGACCACCATTAATCTTATACAGCTAAGCACCGACTAATAGCTGTAGGTGCTCAGTCCCTCCTACTAGTTGATCAGGTGGTGGGGTACTCCGGCCACTCTGAGGACGCAAGCCTGGCCGGGTCCTCCCTGGCCCCTGGTTGCCACGGAGACGAGAACGCCGGCTGTGTCCTCTCTCCAGCGAGTGAAAGGGAGACCGCGGAGTTGCAGAGAGGAAACGCGCCACCGGCTTCCCCTTACAGAGCCCCCCTTCCACAAAGGGCCGCCGGACCCTTAGTCACTGTAGCTGGTTTATCAGGATGTGTCAAATGAAATTTTTTAACCAGATTAGTAGCATGCATTTTGTTAGCTTGCACCCAAGACATCTCTTCCGGACCAAACCCCTTCCAATGAACTAAATACTGTAACAAATTCCGAATTATCCTCACATCAAGGATTCTAGAAACTTAGTATTCTAGTTTACCTGCAACCTCCACTGGCGACGGAGGCTCTTCAGCAGGAGATACAGGTGGCACATACTTTTTAAGTAAAGACTTATAGAAAACATTGTGAATACGAAAAGAATCAGGCAACAGTAACTTAAAAGACACATGGTTAATGATGTCCGTAATCTCATGAGGGCCAATAAACTGAGGTGCAAATTTACTTGATGGTACTTTAAGGCGCAAATTCACACCTTGTCTCCTAACTTAAAATTTACACCTTGAGAGTGCCTTTTGTCCGCATTGGACTTCTGAACCTCCTGGGCTTTCTTCAGGTTCCACTGAACCTGGGCCCAGACTGTGCACAGTTCTTTAACTGCAACATTAGCCTCCGGGACCTGGGAGGAAGACGGTGAAAAGGAACAAAATCGCGGATGAAACCCCAAATTACAAAAGAAGGGAGACATACCGGTAGATGAGTTCACCTGATTGCGAACTTTGCTACAGACAAGTACTGTATTTCATCCAAAGATGTTGGTTGTCCGAGACGTAACATCTTAAATATTGTTCCAGAAACTGATTTAGGTGTTCAGTTTGACTGTTGGTTTCCGGATGGAAAGCCGAAGAGAACGACAAAGAGATATTAAATTTGTGACAGCCTTCCAGAACTTAGAAACAAACTGAATGCCTCTGTCAGAAACAATATTCTCTGGGACACTATGCACACGAATTATGTGATCAACAAAAAGAGAGGCCAACATTTTAGCATTGGGTAGTTTTGACAGGGAAATAAAATGACACATTTTGCTGAACCTGTCAACAAACACCCACACAACAGTATTACCCTCAGAGCACGGCAAATCTGTTATAAAAGCCATGGACACATGAGACCAAGGTCTACTACGAATGGCCAGCTGTCGCAACTCACCCACCAGACGTGTCCTAGGATTCTTAGTTCTATCACAAACCTCACAAGAGGATACGTAAGCCTGGACATCTCTAGACAACATGGGCCACCAATAAAACCTAGAAACAAGTTCCTTGGTGGTATTAATGCCCAGATGACCACTCAATGCAGAATTATGACACTCCAAAAGCCAGAGATGCAAATGACCAGGGACAAAAAATCTTTAGGAGATTCATCTGGAGCCAAGTGTTGTTCCGCAGTAATCTTGGTCGTTAAATCAGAAGAGACCGCAGCCACAATAATGCCTGCATGCAATATAGGTTTGGGTGGAGTGTCAGGAGGCTGAAAGGCACAAAAAATCCTGGATAGGGCATCTGCCTTAATGTTTTTACTTCCTGGTCTGAAAGTAATACAGAATTTAAAACGAGTAAAAAACAATGCCCACCCAGCCTGTCTGGGATTCAACGCCCAGCATATTCCAGAAACATTAAATTCTTATGATCTGTAAGTACAGTGACACGATGTGGAGCCCCCTAT
Organism: Rhinella marina; assembly: GCA_900303285.1. Classification (NCBI taxonomy): domain Eukaryota; kingdom Metazoa; phylum Chordata; class Amphibia; order Anura; family Bufonidae; genus Rhinella; species Rhinella marina. The sequence goes on from ONZH01009658.1 coordinate 16,736, forward strand.
AAAAAATGACGCAACTCCTCAAAGGACCATTAAATAGCGAGCAACTCCCGATTTCCGATATCATAATTTCTCTCAGATGGAGGGAATTTACGGGAAAGGAAAGCACACGGTTTGAGGTTTGTGAGCATCGATGGGCCTTGGGAGAATACTGCTCCCACCCCATCCTCGGAGGTGTCCACCTCAACCAGAAAAGGCTTCCTTTGCTCTGGTTGAACCAAAACTGGGGCATCAATGAAACATTTCTTGAGTGCTTCAAAAGCCTCAATAGCCTCTAGTGACCAATTAACTAAATCCACTCCCTTCTTAGTTAGATCGGTGAGAGGCTTGGCAATAATGGAAAAAAAATTATGAATTTTCAATAGTAATTTGAGAAACCAAAAAAACATTGTAATGCTTTAAAGGAGGAAGGCTGCACCCACTCTAATACAGCCTGCACCATCCCAGGATCCATGTTAAAGGATTGAGGTGTGAGAATGTATCCCAAAAACAAAATGTCCTGCACCCCAAATATACACTTCTCACCCTTAAATAACCCCATATCTTACCGTCATGCAGCACATAATAAAATTGCACTTGTTAGTTTACTGGTATCGGCTTTGCTTCACATGCATTCAGAAATGTTCTTCTATGAGTTTTGCTGTCTCCTGTCTTCTCCTGTGATCCTCTGTGGGCGTTCCTGTTGATTTCACATGCACCAGCACAGCTCCACAGCCCCGCCCCCACATCTTGTTACACAGCACAGCTAGCAGCTTCTTACACACAGTATAAGCAAGCATGCAAGTAACTTGGTATTGAGATTTAATTCCAATCCACAACATGGTGAGTCTTATAGTATGCTACAAGCTGTAATCAGATCTAGTTCTCTCTTTCCCTTCTGTAGAAAGTCCATTATTTGTAGACAAAATAGATATTTTTACTGATATTTCTACAGATATCTACAGTTAGAACCATGGTTATAAGCAGGATATAGATCTCATTATTGACAGCTCTTACTAGCTGCGCTCTCTTCTGAGTACAGTATTCTGTGTGCAGTCTCTTCTGAGTACAGTACTAGAGATGAGCGAATCAACCAAAATTTGCTTTGCCAAATGTTCGTCGAATTTTTCAAAAGATTCGTACCTCATACGAATCTATTCGGCGAAGGTGCGTACAAATCATACGTTATTATGTGGTGTTTTGCGAACATTTGCGCACTAATAACGAACGTACAGTTGTTAAAGGTACGCAACTTATGTGGACACGTACGCATGTACCAATCCTAAGCGTACTATTGTCTAGCGATTGCATAATACGCAGGCACGCGTGATGCTAGGCCGCGGCGTGTACTCCTCAGAGGCAGAGCGAATTTTGCAAAATGACATCCAGGCGATCCTCAGCATTTTGCTCTGGAGAGCTTAAATACATGATCCGGCTGATTGAACGGCAGGATTATGATGGCATACACCGCCACCCGAACCAGCATAAAAAGGAGATGCAGGCTTGCGCCATCGTTTCAACACTGTGCGGACCCCGGGCCAGATCCAGTGGAAATGGTCCGATCTGAAGTTTAAGTGCCCAGTGCGGCTTACTGAGATCCGTGCAGCGATACGACAGGGTGAGTAACAAAATATTTGAAAAGTAAAAAACATGTTAAAAAATTAGTGTACAGTCATGGCCAAAAGTTTTGAGAATTACACAAATATTATATTTTCACATGATCTACTGCCCTCTGGTTTTTATGTGTGTTTGTCAGATGTTTTTATCACATACAGAAATATAATTGCAATCATATTATGAGTAACAAAAGCTTATATTGACAGTTAGAATGAGTTAATGCAGCAAGTCAATACTTGCAGTGTTGACCCTTCTTCTTCAGGACCTCTGCAATTCTCCCTGGCATGCTCTCAATCAACTTCTGGACCAAATCCTGACTGATAGCAGTCCATTCTTGCACAATCAATGCTTGCATTTTGTCAGAATTTGTAGGTTTTTGTTTGTCCACCCGTCTCTTGATGATTGACCACAAGTTCTCAATGGGATTAAGATCTGGGGAGTTTCCAGGTCATGGACACAAAATCTCTATGTTTTGTTCCCTGAGCCATTTAGTTATCACCTTTGCTTTATGGCAAGGTGCTCCATCATGCTGGAAAAGGCATTGTTGATCGCCAAACTGCTCTTGGACGGTTGGGAGAAGTTGCTCTCGGAGGACATTCTGGTACCATTCTTTATTCATGGCTCTGTTTTTAGGCAAGACTGTGAGAGAGCCGATTCCCTTGGCTGAGAAGCAACCCCACACATGAATGGTTTCAGGATGCTTTACAGTTGGCATGAGACAAGACTGGTGGTAGCACTCACCTCGTCTTCTCCGAATAAGCTGTTTTCCAGATGTCCCAAACTATCGAAAAGGGTATTCATCAGAGAAAATGACTTTACCCCAGTCCTCAGCAGTCCACTCCCTGTACCTTTTGCAGAATATCAGTGTGTCCCTGATGTTTTTTCTGGAGAGAAGTGGCTTCTTTGCTGCCCTCCTTGAGACCAGGCCTTGCTCCAAGAGTCTCCGCCTCACAGTGCGTGCAGATGCACTCACACCTGCCTGCTGCCATTCCTGAGCAAGCTCGGCACTGCTGGTAGCCCGATCCCGCAGCTGAAACACTTTTAAGAAACGGTCCTGGCGCTTGCTGGTCTTTCTTGGGCGCCCTGGAGCCTTTTTGCCAACAATGGAACCTCTCTCCTTGAAGTTCTTGATGATGCGATAGATTGTTGACTGAGGTGCAATCTTTCTAGCTGCGATACTCTTCCCTGTTAGGCCATTTTTTTGCAGTGCAATGATGACTGCATGTGTTTCTTTAGAGATAACCATGGTTAACAGAAGAGAAACAATGGTGCCAAGCACCAGCCTCCTTTTAAAATGTCCAGTGGTGTCATCCTTACTTAATCATGACAGATTGATCTCCAGCCCTGTCCTCATCAACACCCACACCTGTGTTAATGGAGCAATCACTGAAACGATGTTAGCTGGTCCTTTTAAGGCAGGGCTGCAATGATGTTGAAATGTGTTTTGGGGGATAAAGTTCATTTTCTAGGCAAATATTGACTTTGCAAGTAATTGCTGTTAAGCTGATCACTCTTTATAACATTCTGGAGTATATGCAAATTGCCATTATAAAAACTGAAGCAGTAGACTTTGTAAAAATTAATATTTGTATCATTCTCAAAACTTTTGGCCATGACTGTACTGTATGGTATATATACCAGTGCTAATAATAAAAAACGTATAGAAGGACAACATGGGCGTGCGTAGTGTGCTGCAGCAATTTTCTTTCATGCTAGGCCACGCCTCTAAGTCCACCAAAACAAGTGAAGGTATTCTCAGATACGTGCCCCTTCCAATTAATTTGCCTAAGGCTACTGTCACATATGTGGTGGTGATCCTGCAGGATGTTCTGCAGAATTTGTCCTTCCAATTCCCAGCGTTCTTTCCGAATAGCGGCCAGATCAGCGTCATCCCCCATTATTGTTAATGGGGATGGCCGTTCTCCCGTTTGTAACATAGTAACATAGTAACATAGTTTATAAGGCCGAAAAAAGACATCTGTCCATCCAGTTCGGCCTGTTTTCCTATAAGTTGATCCAGAGGAAGGCAAAAAACCCCTGTGAGGTAGAAGCCAATTTTCCCCACTTTAGGGAAAAAAATTCCTTCCCGACTCCAATCAGGCAATCAGAATAACTTCCTGGATCAACGACCCCTCTCTAGTAACTATAACCTGTAATATTATTACCCTCCAAAAATACATCCCGGCCTCTCTTGAACTCTTTTAGTGAACTTACCATCACCACCTCCTCAGGCAGAGAGTTCCATAGTCTCACTGCTCTTACCATAAAGAATCCTCTTCTATGTTTGTGTACAAACCTTCTTTCCTCCAGACGCAGAGTATGTCCCCTCGTCACAGTTACAGTCCTGGGGATAAATAGATCATGGGAGAGATCTCTGTACTGACCTCTGATATACACTCACCGGCCACTTTATTAGGTACACCATGCTAGTAACGGGTTGGACCCCCTTTTGCCTTCATAACTGCCTCAATTCTTTGTGGCATAGATTCAACAAGGTGCTGGAAGCATTCCTCAGAGATTTTGGTCCATATTGACATGATGGCATCACACAGTTGCCGCAGATTTGTCGGCTGCACATCCATGATGCGAATCTCCCGTTCCACCACATCCCAAAGATGCTCTATTGGATTGAGATCTGGTGACTGTGGAGGCCATTTGAGTACAGTGAACTCATTGTCATGTTCAAGAAACCAGTCTGAGATGATTCCAGCTTTATGACATGGCGCATTATTCTGCTGAAAGTAGCCATCAGATGTTGGGTACATTGTGGTCATAAAGGGATGGACATGGTCAGCAACAATACTCAGGTAGGCTGTGGCATTGCAACGATGCTCAATTGGTACCAAGGGGCCCAAAGAGTGCCAAGAAAATATTCCCCACACCATGACACCACCACTACCAGCTTGAACCGTT
>ONZH01009659.1:0-11805 GCA_900303285.1 Rhinella marina
GGCCCCGAAGCAGTCGCTTCCCCTGCTTCCCCTATAGCTACGCCACTGGCTGGCATGGTGGGAATATATAGGTTTGCTTCACAGACGGTCCACTGCACTGTTACATTTTCTTCATTATTGCCAATTACTTTTTCACCAACTGTTGTCTGGCAATGATAAAGGGGAAGGTGAATCCACTGCCGAAGAAAAGTGTCATCCTCCTACAAGTCTCCACTTGTTCTCAATTGAAAAGTGGATGTTCTTGCCGTGGCCTTCTTCATAGTGGGCCGCTTCTGCGGACGACAGAGATGGTGTACCTACGGACAGCCTGACCAAACATGATGGCAGACGGGGAGACACTCCTCATGTAAAATTGTTTTTTGAGAGTCTGTATTTGACGCTACTAAAAAATTTATTGGAGAGAGGGCCTGTAGGTGGCCTTCCGTAAACATTGTTTGTATAGAGCGCCAGTTGGCCCTCAGAAACATTGCCTGTTGGCTCAGCGTTTCTGTGCGAAGAGGAGGAGGAGGAGGGGTTGGAGTAAGTCTGAGAAACCGTGACCGAGGTAGGCCCCGCAATCCTTGGTGTGGGCATTACATGAGTGGCCCCAGGGTCAGACTCGATCCCAGCCTCTACCAGCTAACCCAATGTGCCGTCAGGGGAGATATAGTGTCCCTGCCCGCCCAGCACTTGTCCACGTGTCAGTGGTTAGGTGGACCTCATCACTAACCGCGTTGGTCAGAGCACGGATGATGTTCTGTGACACGTGCTGGTGTAGGGCTGGGGACGGCACATCGGGAAAAATAGTGGCGGCTGGGGACCAAGTACGAGGGACAGCCACCGCCATCAGGTTGCGGAAAGCCTCAGTCTCTACCAGTCTATAGGTCAGCATCTCCAGGCTCAACAATTTGGAGATGTGGACGTTTAGGGCTTGGGCATGTGGGTAGCTGGAATTGTATTTGCGCTTGCTCTCAAATGTCTGCTGCAAGACAGCTGAACGCTGTGCTGGGACACATTGGTGGAGGTTGTGGGAATATCGTGCAGGTGATTGTAGGGGTGGTTGTAGGGTGGGAGGCGCTCGTGCCGGGGTCCTGGGCGGGGGGTGGACTCGCCGAGCCAGCATGTGACACAGGGAAGGGGCAGTAGTGTGACCCGCAGGAGGTGAACGGCCTTGAGGTCGGGTGTTTAGCACTCATATGCCTGCGCATGCTGGTAGTGGTTAGGCTGGGTAGTGGTGGCTCCCCTGCTGATCTTGGTGTGACACAGGTTGCACACCACAGTCCGTCAGTCATCCTCAGTTTCTTTAAAAAAACCTCCAGACTTGCGAACATCTAGGCCTCGGCACAGGAACTTGACTCCATGAAACAGTTGGCTGATCTACCTGCTCTGGCCCTGCTTCTCCCTCTGGCCACCCCACTGCCTCTTCCAACCTGTTCTGATGCTGCACTTGCCTCCACTTCAGAAGCACTGTCTTGAGTTGGATTACCAACCCAGCTCGGGTCAGTCACCTCATCATCCACCAGCTCTTCCTCCGATTCCTCACTCTGCTCCCCCCTCGGACTTACCGCCTTGACAACAACGTCACTGGTCTGACAACCGTGTCGCATCATCATCATCATCGTCATCCGACGACACCTCTTCACGCACTACTTGCACTAATTCCACACTCTCATCACCCACAGACTGCGAAAGTTCTAAATTTTGGGCATCGGACAGAGCAACTGCTTAGGTTTCTGTTGAGCAGTGGTTTGTGTCTCTGGGTAGGGTCCTGAAAAGAGTTCCCTGTGAGTATGCCGGATCTGAATCCATACTTTCCGTGGGGGGGGGGGAAGGAGGTTGAGCTGGAGGAGACAGAGGTCTACTCCCTTGGCTAGCGTGGGTGGACTGCGTGGAAGACTGGGTGGTGGATAAATTACTGGATGCATTATCCGCTATCCACGTCATCACCTGTCCGCACTGTTGTGGTTTCAATAGTGGGTACCACGTGAACCAGTAAGTTGCGAGAGCGAAGGGAGCGAAACTCTGCGGCGTTCCACTGCTCCCTCATCAACATGTACTGTGTCACCCTGCCCAGGACCACGGCCTCTGCCCCCTACACTACTTGAACGCCCACGCCCGTGCCCATGTCCTCGACCCTTAGCCCATGGGTTCAACATTTTGTATATTCACCAAACTGTCGAGTTAATATCTGAGGCCAAAACCGTATTCAGTAGACAGTAGAATAACTATCTGAGGCAAAAAATGTAGTCTGTAGACTCCAGCTATTGCACCGCAAACCACTGGACTGTAGTTTATATAACTGAGAATAAAAACGTATTCTCTAGACTGCGGCTAGTGTATCGCACACCTAACAATTGTTCACTGGACTGTAGTTTATATAATTGAGTGAAAAAAATTATTCTCTAGACTGCGGCAAGTGTATCGCACACCTCACAATTGTTCACTGGACTGTAGTTTATATAATTGAGTGAAAAAAACTTATTTTATAGACTGACGCTGCTGTACAGCACACTTCACAATTGTTCACTGGACTGTAGTTTATAAAATTGAGTGAAAAAAATTATTCTCTAGACTGCGGCTAGTGTATCACACACCTCACAATTGTTCACTGGACTGTAGTTTATATAATTGAGTGAAAAAAATTATTCTCTAGACTGTGGCTAGTGTATCGCACACCTCACAATTGTTCACTGGACTGTAGTTTATATAATTGAGTGAAAAAAATTATTCTCTAGACTGCGGCAAGTGTATCGCACACCTCACAATTGTTCACTGGACTGTAGTTTATATAACTGAGTGACAAAACGTGACAAAAGCTGACCGCGGCATACAAGGTAATTGCGGCAGCTTTTAAAGCCATCGGGTCCCGTGAGGCGGTGGGGGGGGGCCCGATGGCTGAGATGGAAGCCCTGATGCCTTGCCCAGAGGCATCAGGACTCCCATCTACGGAAGCCCAGGAGACCCAGCCACAGCGCAGATGTATTGTGCTGCATTCAATCAGGGATCAGACCCTGAAATGTTAAAGTCCCTTACTGGGACATAAGTGAAATGTTAGAAAAAAAGTTAAATTAAAGTGTTTTCAAAAATAAATAAATAAATAAAGTTTCAATAAAAAAAAAAAGCCCCTTTCCCATAAAGAACACACGTGATCACGGCATCTAGTTGCTTCTAAACCCGGAAGCGTGGCCAATCGGGGTGTCTGTACATGATCTGAAAGCTTTAAACCTCGCTGATGAGGTTTACAGCTTTCAAAGTGCAATTCTTATTCTGGCCACTAGATGGCAGGCCAGGATAAGAAATGAGCAAATTTGGTCATTAATTCAAAATAAAAAAAACCCTCATTCCTCATAAAGAAAAAAGAAAAAACACAATCTATTTGCTCATATTTGAGCTTTAAAATAATCACAAAAAAATTAAAAAAAGTGTTAAAAAATATATAAAAAATAAAAAAAATATAAACGTTTAAATCACCCCCCTTTCCGTATAGTTAAAAAATAAATACCTAAATAACAATAAATATAGACATCATGGGTATAACCGTGACTAAAAACACCCGTAATTTTAAAATATAAAAAAAATTCCAATACGGCGATTTGTGTGGCGGAAAAAAGCGTCCAAATGGCGATTCACTGTTTTTTGTCGTTTTTTTCTAAAAAAAAATTAAATAAAAAGTGTTCAAAAAGTCATACACAGATCGCCCCGCAAAAAATGAGCCCCCATACAGCTCCGTACACATAAATAGCAAAAAGTTATAGGGGTCAAGATATAACAAAAAAAAAAAAAAGGCCAACTTTATAATTATTTTATCACTATCAAAACGCAGGAAAAACTATACATATTAGGTATCGCCGGATTCGTACTGACCAGTAGAATGAAAGTAACTGGTCAGTTTTAATGAACATCTAACGCTGTAAATAAAAAACCCTTAGAACTGTAGCGGAATAGCGTTTTTTTTGCAATTTCACCCGATTTGGAATTTTTTGCCCGCTTCCCACTACACCATATACAATATTAAATGGTGTCGTTGGAAAGTACAACTTGTCCCGCAAAAAACAAGCCCTCATACAGCTATGTGAACAGAAAAATAAAATAGTTATGGCTGTTTGAAGGCAGGGAGCGCAAAACGAAAACGCAAAGCCGAAAAAACCTCCGGTACCGAAAGGGTTAAAGGGTCATCAGTGTTCTGGCAAGTTCTGTATCCCCTTCATTGGTTACTTGGCACAGTTCCATACTGTGTGCTGTGTGTAGTGATCCAGCCCCATCTTATTAATATTAATGGGACAAAACTGTAATGAACTGTAATATCAGGCTCAGCCACTACTTTGAGCCTGGTATTACTTTGAACAGCATTGTAACTAGTAAACATGAGGGGGATTTTGTGCTTGCCAGAGCACTGAAGACCCTTCAAACAGCAGATCATTGGGAGTGCCAAGAGAGTTGGCACCCCCACCAATCTAATATTGATTGCTAATCCTAAGGATAGGACAAAAATTTTTAACAATTTGTTGCTGTAAGTAGGTGGTTAAGCCTCAGCATAATAGTATTACGACATTATGAATGCATGGGTTTAAGAGCTGAGTCCACGTCATCATTTGAGGGTGCCAGCTATATTATACAGGCGATGCAATATGCTAGAATAGGTTACTTGAAACTGTTCTGCTACATAATGTTATTTAATACCTTAATGCCTTGTAATGTACTAACATATCTCTGTATAGATCAGTCAGGGTTAATAATCCGGACTTTTCCCCTGTAGGAAGTTAGGTGTTGGACTTAGATCAGCCCCTAGATCAGTTAGTAGTGTAGAGTTAGCTGAGGAAGTGAGAGGGACCTACATGTTCTCACTCCTCAGACTACTAGGCCTGAACTCTAGGAATCACTATATCTTAGAGATCCAGAAAGAAAGAGAAAACCACCTCTGCTTCACAATCCAGGAAAAGAGAGAGAAAGAATTAGGAAGGTCGGGAATCTGCATGGCTGTGCATTGGAATCAGTCAGTATGGTATGGTATTTGCTGTTTATGGCTAATACAGACTTTACTGCAGTGAGAGGGACATGGCTAAGACACCCTTGGACATGGTCTGGTCTGCCATATCTTAACCCTGTACCCCTGGTACAGCTGGGAATTACAGTCAAACTTGCAAGAACATTATTGCCAGCCTTAGATTCTGCACAAAAAGATACTTTGAATAGATAGATAGATAGATAGATAGATAGATAGATAGATAGATAGTGGGAAGGAGTACTACAATCCCCACCTTGGCCTATATGATCCAGACATTGCTATCTGGGAAGTTGTTTGGAACTGTGTTTGATAATGTTGGATATACTACAACTACTATTCTGCACTTTAATAAGAAGAGACTTTGGAGCGTTACTGACTCATTTGCCGGCAAACACCAATTACATCTCCTCCCTTACACCTCTATAACACCAAGAGCAACTATTGTAGTGTATTATATAAGTGAGCAAAAGATCACATATTTAAGACGCCTTATGGGATAACATGGAAAACATTTTTTTGAAAAGTAAAAAAATCACTTTTTCGCTCGCAAACATGTTTAATAACATTTTTTTTATCTTATGTGGTCAACTCAACAGCAAAAAAAAAAAAAAAAGAAAGAAATTACTGTTATTGTCCATTGCACCTCCCAAAAAACATAATAAAAAGTTATCAAAAGGTATCTCAAAATGGCACCAATGAAAACTAAAACCCACACATAGCTCTGTAACTCTGTTGATGGAAAAAAAATATGGATCTTTGAAAGCATGGAAATATTTCAAGAAAAATAGTTTTTATTGTGCAAAAGTAGAAAAACATAATAATAATAATATGAGTTTGGTATTGGGTAATCATACAGACCCACAGTACACTGTTATTATGTCATAATACCACATGGTGAACGCCATAAAAATAAAACAATTGCAGAATTGCTGCATTTTATTTATGTTATCACCCTAAAAAAATTTTATGACATATAACAGTATATTTTGTTTGGTGTTGGTCTGAGGGTCAAAATCAACACTGATCACTAAGACAAGGAGTTAGAGGTGATTCACAGCAGTCTGTTTTCTCTCCTTGCTATGAGGCCATCTTTATTTCGGTTTTCAGCAGCGAGGAGCGTCAGCCCTTATGCCCCTTTCACACGAGCGGGAGACTCGCATGTCTCCCGCAACGCATCTACAGGGCTGGACTGGGCACGGACAGGGATCACATATAATGCTATGCGATCCCTGTCAGTGCCGAGTCCAGCCCTGTAGATGCGTTGCGGGAGACATGCGAGTCTCCCGCTCGTGTGAAAGGGGCATTAGTTGAGCACTTCTACCTCGTTCCATTGAACTGAGGGGCTTTCAGTGCTCAGACCCCCCACCAATCAAAACTTTTGTTTGGTCACTATTAGTGATGAGGGAGTGACATATGTGGTTATAGGTAAACACATGGCTGCTGGTGGTAACAAACAGCTTTTGCTTCTTTATTAAACTGAATTGTAGCATTTTTTATGTTTTTTTATGCACACTTTGCCTCCTTTTTCATCCTGTTTCTGTGATTTGAAAAAATGGCTAGGGCCATTTTGAGAAATTTTCCAGAATTGAATAATCAAAATTAGGATTGTACCTGAATTCTTGGAAAATTCCTGTTGAGTTTGATTTGTTTAGAATTACTTTACTCTCTAGTCACTATGACATATCAAATGTTTTCACAAAGTTTATTGTGTGTAGTTGTTTAAAAGTTATATATTTTTATGCCATAAAAAATACAACGCAAAGACCGGGATCGTCAAACGGTGTGTTGTCTTCCTGGCGCTCGAGTTCGACACATCGCAGATCGAGTTGACAGATTACTGGGAGGGGCTGGAGAAGATCCAGCAGTCATGGTCCATGTCGGAACCAATGACAAAGTTAGAGGTAGGTGGAGCATATTAAAAAATGATTTTAGGGATTTCGGTCATAAGCTCAGGACAAGGACCTCAAAGGTAGTGTTTTCCGAAATACTGCCTGTACCAAGAGCCACACAACAAGGCAATGGTTAACTCTGACATGGAAAAGGACCTAGGAATTTTAGTGAACAGCAAACTAAGCTGTAAAAACCAGTGTCAGACAGCTGCTGCCAAGGCCAATAAGATAATGGGTTGCATCAAAAGAGGCATAGATGCCCGTGATGAGAACATAGTCCTGCCACTTTACACATCACTAGTCAGACCACACATGGAGTACTGTGTACAGTTCTGGGCTCCTGTGAACAAGGCAGACATAGCAGAGCTGGAGAGGGTTCAGAGGAGGGCAACTAAAGTAATAACTGGAATGGGTGGACTACAGTACCCAGAAAGATTAGCAAAATTAGGGTTATTTACTTTAGAAAAAAGACGACTGAGGGGAGATCTAATAACTTTGTATAAATATATCAGAGGTCAGTACAGAGATCTCTCCCATGATCTGTTTATCCCCAGGACTGTGACTGTGACGAGGGGACATCCTCTGCGTCTGGAGGAAAGAAGGTTTGTACACAAACATAGAAGGGGATTCTTTACGGTAAGAGCAGTGAGACTATGGAACTCTCTGCCTGAGGAGGTGGTGATGGTAAGTTCACTAAAAGAGTTCAAGAGGGGCCTGGATGTATTTCTGGAGGGTAATAATATTACAGGTTATAGTTACTAGAGATGGGTTGTTGATCTAGGGAGTTATTCTGATGCCTGAGGAAAATTGGCTTCTACCTCACAGGGGTTTTTTGCCTTCCTCTGGATCAACTTGTAGGATAACAGGCCGAACTGGATGGACAGATGTCTTTTTTCGGCCTTATAAACTATGTTACTATGTTACTATGATATAACATTAAGGTTCATGACAATGTGTAGAAATCTTGTTCTACACACTCTTTCCCTTTGGCCCAAACCCTTTGGACTTGATGGAATTTTGTCTTTTTCCAGCCTTAACAACTATGGAACTATGATTCTTAACAACTTGATTCATAACAGCAAAAGCCCCAGAAACACAGAGAAAATGTCAGACACACGAGTTATAACAATAGAGTGGCACTTGACCTGTTCTGTGCGCCGTCTCGGGAAGGAACAAATTCCCAGTAGGCAATATAACAAAATCCCAGCGGACGCTGCAGGTATTCAATATGTATGCTTATTTATTCATCCAGGTATATGGTACCAGTCTCAAGAGGATGCGTTTCTGCACGTCCTGCCTTTATCAACTCACGTTACAATTGAACAGCAGAGTTTAACAGCAGAGTTTCAAATTCACAAGTAGATCAGCATATGGTGACATCAGCTGCCCTACAAGGGGGCGGTAACCATAGTATCACATGATCAAACAGAAAACAAAACTAAATGATAAACTAGAATATAGTAACGATACCATTCCTTAAAGCAGTGAATAGGAAGTATATGTATATTGCAACATTCATCTGGACGTGGCAGTCTGAAACAAAAACAATAAACAATATTACACTTGCGGTGACAGTTGCTCGTAAACTGGTGTTCCGGACAGCAGAGCTGTCCGGGCACCTGGCAGGGGACCAATCACAGTGGTCCCTGCCTTAGAACCCCTGCGATTGGTAAGTCAGATTTGACTGACCATTCGCAGAGTTCAGCAGCGCAGCGCCGATGTCCTTGAGGACATCGAGGCTGCAGCTGCTATGTTTAATACTTCAGGATGGCCGAGCGGACCCCCCTCCCGCCCTCCCGTAGCAGCTTGTAAGTAATAACCCCCCCCTTTAATTTCAGGATGGCCGAGCGATATTAGATTGTCAGCTGTAACATACAGCTGACAATCTACTGTAACGGCCGACATCGCTGCTGGCAGTGATGTCAGACGTTTAAACCCTTCCATGCCGCAGTCTGTAGGGACCACGGCATGGAAGGGGTTAACTTTTTCTGAAGCTCCCTACCTCCCCCATCGGGTGCTGCAGTGTGCTGGCAGCGCACCGATGGTGTGGCCAGAAGAGAGGGAGGGAGCTCCCTCCCCCTCCCATCGGGACGCTGCTCTGCTGTGGCAGCACCCCAATGGTTACCATGGCAACCGGATGCCTTCACAGGCATACGGCTTGCCATGGTATATGAAGCCTGACCAGGCTCCTGCTAAAGGCAGGAGCCTGAACAGGCTTAGTGTAAGGGAAAAATACATTGTAGTACACTATATAGTGTACTGCAGTGTATTATATAGACATCAGATCCACTGGATCTTCAAGAACCAAGTGGGTCTGAGTCAAAAAAAGTATTAAAAAAAGTGTAAAAAAATGAAAAACGTAAAAAAAAAATCATTTTTTTTTCCATATACGCACATTTATAATTGAGTAAAAATAAATAAAATAAAATAATAAAATACCCTAGACATGTTAGGTAATCGCCGCTCTCACACTATGGAAACACTAAAACATGATTTTTATGTTTCAAAAATGATATTATTGTGGAAACCCTTAAATAAAATAAACAAAAGTACACATGTTAGGTATTGCCACGTCCGTAACAACCTGCTCTACAAAAATCTCACATGAACCTAACCCCTCAGATGAACACAGTAAAAAAAATAAAATAAAAACTATGTCAAAAAAGCCATTTTTGTCACCCTTACAATCACAAAAAGAGTAATCCAAGCAATCAAAAAGGTGCATGCCCCCCAAACTAGTACCAATCTAACCGTCATCTCTTCCCACAAAAAATTTAGCCCCTACCTGAGACAATTGCCCAAAAAATAAAAAAAACTACAGCTCTCACACTATGGAGACACTAAAACATGATTTGTTTTGTTTCAAAAATGATATTATTGTGGAAACCTTAAAAAAAATAGAAAACACATGTTAGGGTATCGCCGCGTCCGTAACAACCTGCCTCTACAAAATCTCACATGATCTAACCCCTCAAATGAAACACAGTAATAAAAAAAAAAAAACTAATGTCAAAAAAAGCAATTTGTTTGTCACCTTACATCACAAAAAGCGAATACCAAGCGATCAAAAAGGCGTATGCCCCCCAAAATAGTACCAATCTAACCGTCATCTCATCCCGCAAAAAATTAGCCCCTACCTGAGACAATCGCCCAAAAAATAAAAAAACTACAGCTCTCTTACTATGGAGACACTAAAACATGATTTTTTTTTGTTTCAAAAATGATATTATTGTGGAAACCTTAAATAAATAAAAAAGCACACATGGTATCGCCACATCCGTAAAACCTGCTCTACAAAAATCTCACATGATCTAACCCCTCAGGTGAACACAGTAAAATGAATAAATAAAAGCTATGCCAAAATTACCAATTTTTGGGGTCAGCCTTGCCCCAAAAAGTGTAATAATGAATAATCAAAAAATCATATGTACCGAAAAATGGTACCAATAAAAATTTCAACTCTTCCTGAAAACAAAATGAGCCCCTACACAAGACGATCGGAAGAAAAATAAAAAAGATATGGCGTTCAGAAAATGGAGACACAAAAACATATTTTTTCTCAAAAATGCTTTATTATGTAAAACAGAAAACAAACAAACAAAGAAAGTAGACATATTTGATATCATCGCGTCTGTAATAACCTGCTCTATAAAAATACCACATGATCTAACCTGTCAGATGAACATGATAAAAAACAAAAAATAGACACAGTGCCAAAACATCCATTCTTCGATTACCTTGCCTCCCAAAAAAATAATATAGAGCGATTAAAAATCATATGTACTCCAATAGTACCAAAAAACTGTCATTTTATCCCGTAGTTTCCAAAATGGGGTCACTTTTGATTTGTTTGTACTATAGGGTGCATTCTGGGAGGCTTCAACTGCGGACATGGTGTCTAAAAACCAGTCCAGCAAAATCTGCCTTCCAAAACCCATACGGCGCTCCCTTCCTTCTGCGCCCTGCCATGCACCCATACAGCAGTTTACCACCACATGTGGGGTGTTTCTGTAAACTGTAGAATCAGGTAATAAATATTTAAGTTTGTTTGGCTGTTAAACCATAGATGTGTTAAAGAAAAAATGGACCAAAATGGAAAATCTGCCAAAAAAAGTGAAATTTAGAAATTTCATCTCCATTTTCCTTTAATTCTTGTGGAATACCTAAAGGGTTAACAAAGTTTATAAAATCAATGTTAAGTAACTTGAGGGGTGTAGTTTCCAAAATGGGATCATTTATGGGGGGGTTCTACTATGTAAGCCCCACAAAGTGACTTCAGACCTGAACTGGTCCTTAAAAAGTGGGTTTTGGAAATTTTCTTAAAAATGTTAAGAATTGCCTCTAAAATTCTAAGCCCTTCTAATGTCCCGAAAAAATAAAATGACATTTACAAAATGATGCAAACATAAAATAGACATATGGGGAATGTTAAATAATAAATATTTTATGAGGTATCACTTTCAATTTTAAAAGCAGAGAAAAGTTGGGATTTTTTCATAAATAAAGGTGACATATATTGACTCAAATTTATGACTGTCATGAAGTACAATGTGTCACAAGAAAACAATCTCAGAATGGCTTGGATAAGTAAAAGTGTTCCAAAGTTATTACCACATAGAGTGATACATGTCAGATTTTCAAAAATAAGTCTGGTCACGAAGGTGCAAAATGGCCTGGTCCATTAAGGGGTTAATGTCACCTGTTAACAGGTCACCAGACCAGGCGGGCCGGTGACATGAAAAACCTATTCCTACATGAGAGGCTATTGGATTCACACTCTGGGAACACTTCATCCAGAGGACTCAATAGGAGTATGAAGTAACACATCTTGCGTGATTCCTTATAATGTGTCTTTACAAATCTATTATCTTTTACTGGTGGTAATATTGGTTTATTGTTTTCGTTTCAGACTGCAGTCCGATGAATGTTGCA
>ONZH01009660.1:0-64602 GCA_900303285.1 Rhinella marina
GACTGACGACTATCGAATGAACTGGCCAAAAATTAAAATTGTTTTTTTAAATGTTTAATATGTCTATGCCCACACCGTGCATATGTACTGTGTCAAAGATAAGAATAATTACAACTGTATGAAGAAACCAATTCCATCCTGAAGTAAATAAAAACCTTGTTGATGGTTGTGGAGTAAATAGGACAAGGTGAAGGCAAACCCAAAAGGGAGTTGGGGGGACCTGGTGAAGCAATAAGGAAAGTCCAGCTCTTCGCTGTTTAGGGCGTTGGGAGAGTACCTCACTTTGCCTGTTCACTTTGGGTCTATTTCCCGCAAAACATATAACTCAATCAGCCTATCAAGGCTATCTACCTATCTTGACCCAGACATTAATAAAACATAACTTTTAATTATATATTCAAATAAAATAATAAGTGAGCTATCCCTACAATTAGTTAAAATCCCTGTTGTTATTGGTAGCTCGGCTTGTAACCTATTGCCTCTGTAAACCGGGTGTGCACTTGCCCAGCTACAGTAGTCTCGCATGAGGTGAATAGATCAACCTAAATTCACTACATATTGGAACCTTGAAAAACCTGGTTGCTTGATCCCAAGCTAACCTATTGTTTCTGTTGAGCAACCTATAGCTCCAAAACCAACAGTCAATTAAAACCTAACACTACCCCCCTACATGTTTCACCAGCTAACCTGGCGTCCTCAGGGGTATTGGGCAGAATTGAAGAAGACACTACAAGATCCACTATTTATAGGCTAACAGCCTAGGATGGACATAATGAGTGTCCTATCCCATTGTGGCCTCACATTACGTATCGGGGAGAGATTGGAGGTGCTCATCCACTCAGAAGATGTTCCGGATTCACCCAATGACAAACCACCAATGTCCAAGTACTTACCGATCATCACCCGTGACGTCCATGCGCCGTTTTACCCTGCGCATACACTTGGAGAAACAATCATCAAATTCCGGCATCCACGCATGCGCCGGAACTTAGAGCTGAAAATACACAAACGATATCATTGCGCAGGTGCTGCGCACCGGCACCCTGCGCAAATACTTAGAATAGCAGCCCAATCAGGCATACACATGCTAGGAGGGGAGATCTGGACAAGATCCTTCTACAAGAAGAAACTAAGTGGATCTACAGATTAGATAGTTTGAGTCCAAATGGACTGAATGAAGGTTTCACCTTCTCCTCTTTTCTATAAAAGTAACTTTTGATGATTATCTATGGCAGTTATATTTTGTAGTGATATTTTGTTTATTGTGAGTATACAAGATCCTTCTCAGTTGAGATTTATTAAATATATTAAGCTTAAGTTCAGATACAGTCACATCCATATTAAGTTTCCCTAGTGGTCACATTTTTTTAGGGTATGGGAGTGACTATAGGGAGTGCAATTATCTATAGTACTAGTGAGTATCGTCATTAGCTAATATAGCTTCACAGACCACACTTATGGGCTAGATTTAATGGCTACGGTACCTACCATATGTCAGTATGAGAGACCAGTGTTGATGTAGAGTGCTTGATCGGGCTGCTATTCTAAGTATTAGCGCAGGGTGCCAGTGCGCAGCGCCTGCGCAATGATATCCTTTGTGTATTTTCAGCTCTAAGTTCTGGCGCATACGTGGATGCCGGAATTTGATGATGGTTTGTTCATGTGTATGCCTGATTGGGCTGCTATTCTAAGTATTTGCGCAGGGTGCCGGTGCGCAGCACCTGCGCAATGATATCGTTTGTGTATTTTCAGCTCTAAGTTCCGGCGGTGATTGTTTCTCCAAGTGTATGTGCAGGGTAAAACGGCGCATGGACGTCACGGGTGATGATCGGTAAGTACTTGGACATTGGTGGTTTGTCATTGGGTGAATCCGGAACATCTTCTGAGTGGATGAGCACCTCCAATCTCTCCCCGATACGTAATGTGAGGCCACAATGGGATAGGACACTCATTATGTCCATCCTAGGCTGTTAGCCTATAAATAGTGGATCTTGTAGTGTCTTCTTCAATTCTGCCCAATACCCCTGAGGACGCCAGGTTAGCTGGTGAAACATGTAGGGGGGTAGTGTTAGGTTTTAATTGACTGTTGGTTTTGGAGCTATAGGTTGCTCAACAGAAACAATAGGTTAGCTTGGGATCAAGCAACCAGGTTTTTCAAGGTTCCAATATGTAGTGAATTTAGGTTGATCTATTCACCTCATGCGAGACTACTGTAGCTGGGCAAGTGCACACCCGGTTTACAGAGGCAATAGGTTACAAGCCGAGCTACCAATAACAACAGGGATTTTAACTAATTGTAGGGATAGCTCACTTATTATTTTATTTGAATATATAATTAAAAGTTATGTTTTATTAATGTCTGGGTCAAGATAGGTAGATAGCCTTGATAGGCTGATTGAGTTATATGTAATAATTTAAACCTTACCCAGACAGGGTCTGTGTGTGTTGTTTCTACAATATTTCCCGCAAAAAGGAGGGATTTGTGAGAGATAGGTTTTTTATATATATTGTGTAAAACCTGTACTACTCGTCTTTGACCACTAGATGGCAGCTAATTAGCTATGTGAGTCATGTGAACACTTTCTTTGTTTTAAGACATGTTAATTTGCCTCTTTCAAATGAACCAATGAACTCAGCTTGTGTCAAAGAACCAATCACTCTGCTTAAGAAACACCCCTTTTTGTCTATGTCATACCTACTATATAAGTGACTGTCTCTTTAATAAACTGGCTCTTGCTTGGGGGATGTGAAGTATTTTCCATGAAACCAACTTGTGTTCTGGTATCATTGTGAAAGTGGTATGAGCATATGCATACCTATACTTCTAATGATTTGGCACCACACAAAGAAGAAGAGTATCGCGAGAATGGCGATTACACCAGCCAGGGCACAGTTTTGGAGGATGATGATGAGAAGGAGGATACACGTTCACAGCAGGGTGGCACCTAAATCAGCTCACGGGCATCAATGGAGTGTGGCTGAGGGGGATACAGAGGTAGCCTGGTACTCATGAGCAACTACATGCTGCAGTGCCTGTGCAATGAGTGCCGAGTTGCCTTCATTGTTACCAGTGCTGATTACTGGGTTGCCACCCTGCTGGATCCCTGCTACAAGGACAACGTGCCATCCTTACTTCTATCACTGGAGCATGATAAGAAGATGCACGTGTACAAGCACACGCTGGTAGATGCACTACTAACAGCGGGGGCTCAGTGGAAGCATGAGGCGGAGAAAGTCACCAACACGAGAGGGTTAACATGGTCAAAATGTGGAAATGCTTTGTCAGCACGCTACAACATCCAGCACCACCATCTGATACATACGGTCCTAGCAGGAGGCAGTGTTTCAACAACATGGTGGAACAGTACGTACGAATTCGTCTGCACTAGAGATAAGCGAATCGAACCTGATAAAGTGGAATTCGATCTGAATTTCAGGAATTATTCGTTTTGCAACAAATTTCCTGATGATTCGTGTTAATGAATCTCTATTTTTCCACAAAATGGCAGCTGCACGTGTTAAGACATGGAGCAAGGAACTGTGGGAAGGAGGGATCACCCACAATGCCATGCCTGCAGCCAATCAGCAGCCAGTCAGCCCTGTGATGTCATAGCCCTTTAAAGGGATTCTGTCAGCACGATTTTGCATATAAAGGTAATGCCACTACTGGATTCAGCTGAGCATGTTGAATTCAAAAATGTTATTATTACAGTTCCTAGTAGTAGATTTAATGCTGAAAAAACGTTTTTTATAATGTGTCAATCACTCACATAAGGAGCCCAAGGGGATGTGCCCAGCCGTGTTCGAGCCCGGGCTCGTCGAGACAGTTGGAGCCCAGGACCGCCCACCTCATTAATATTCACTTCACTGCTTCCAGCAGTGAAGCTCCGTCATCTTTGTAATCCCGCGCAGGCACAGGGAGAGAGGTTAGCAGGCGCTAGGGAAAATGGTAGAAAACCGTATCAAACATCGGGGCGTAGCAATAGGGGAAGCAGGGGAAGCAGCTGCTTTGGGGCCCAGACCCACGAGGGGCCCCCTCAGGAGGGAGACTAAAAGATTTTATTGTCAGACCCCCCTCAACAGTATTATACAATGACATTATATACAGTGACACTATAGGAAGCAGATGGAGCGGCTGTCAGGCCGTGTCTGGGAGATCTCAATCTTGACTAGCCACAAGAGTGAGGGTTGCATGTGAGTTTGGGGTTGCAAGGAAGTTTCTGGGGGGGCTCCATTCAAACATTTGCTGTGGGGCCCAGTTAGTTGTAGTTACGCCACTGTCAAACATATATATTGCTCAATAGAAGTGTAGGGAAAGGATAGGGAGAGAAGTATTGAAGCTGAACAGGGTTCAATAGGGTGTTTAGAGACAGGGTAATAGGAAAAATCCTATTACACCTTGGTGCAGTGACTGGGGTTCAAAATTGCCATAATACAGCTGCTCATTTCAGGTTTGCAATAGATCATACCTCTGTAATTCCAATTATTGGGGTCTTATTAACCCTTGTGCACTGTAGTTACATTTAGTAAAGCCCTTTTTTGCTGTTTTAGTGTTGGAATACAGAAAGGGCTTATTATCTGTTGTGTCGTGAAGTGGGAAAATTACAGCCCTTTGTAGCGTGTATTAGTGGCAAAAAAAAAGTTTTATTTGGAGTACAGCGCCAAAGTTATTTCTTGTCAAACTTTCTGTCGTTTACTAGTGGTGTAAAAAAACGTATTAGCCGTTGTGTGGTGTAGTGGGAAAATTACAGCCCTTTGTAGCGTGTATTAGTGGCAAAAAAAAGTTTTATTTTGCGTACAGCGCCAAAGTTAAATCTTGTCAAACCTCCTTATTTATTTGATCTAACAGTATGTCAGACAGAGAAGTGACAGGCCCTGCAGAGGGGAGTGGCAGAGGCCTAAATGTTTCTGGCGCAGGCACAGGTCACAGAAGAGTAAGGGGGCGTGGCAGCAGGGGTCACTTTGAGAGGCTTGAGCTCCTGGTGTCATCTACCGGTTGTGTCTTGACCAGCAACCCAGCGGTTCTTGAATGGGTGACTTGGTCTTCGACTTCGTCCCAAATGACATCGGAAACCCCCAGCCAATATTCGGGGGGTTCGTTAGACACAACCCTTAGTTGGCATGGCCCGGAAGCAGGCCCTGTGCCCTCACCTGTCCTCAACCTGCCTCTGTGCTTTTCTGTTCCCTCAGCCAGAGATGTACTGTATGCTGTGGGTTCAGCTCCACTATACAGCAAGGACGAGCTACTAGAGGACAGTCAGCAGCTACTGGCCAGCCAAGATGTGGAGGAGACATCCGCAGCTTCCTCCATTAGGCGGGAAACTAGTGATGAGGAGAGTGGCGTGGGAGTTGGGGTTGCGAGCAGTCAGGCTAGTGACCCAGAGACTGTTGAGGAGGACATCAGTGACATGCAGACAGTACTCGATGAAGATGATGTAGGCGATTGCACTTGGGAGCCGGGTGAATTAGGGGCTTCATCATCATCAGGAGAAGAGGGTGGCAGCTTGCCCGTGAGGCAGTGGCAGAGCCAGCAAGTCGCTAGCGTGGCAGGGTGGCAGCAGTGGGAGGTCGGGAGCCAAAACGTGCCCGGGGTAGACCACCCGCTTCGCAGGAGCCTACCGGGCCGGAAAGTAGTGGTGCAGAGGTTCACGGAGGCAGTGGCAGTAGCAGCCAGTCAGTGCAGAGTGTTGGGGGTAAAATCACCTACTCGGCGGTGGGGTGAACCTATCTATTTGTAGAATCATATGCAGCGTCGCCATAAAGTGGCCTGGGAGATCCGTGGCTCCAATGTGGTGGTCCAGCCTTCCAAAACAGCCGCAGCACCCAACTCCCCACACTGTCATTGTGCCACTCTGTGGTCTCCTGATGCTACTGCTGCTGCCTCCACAATGTTGTTGTACCACTCTGCAGTCTCCTGGTGCTACTGCTGCTCTCTCCGCAATGTCGTCATACCACTCTGTGGTCTGCTGATGCTACTGCTGCTGCCTCTACAATGTTGTCGTACCACTCTGTAGTCTGCTGATGCTGCCACCTCCACAATGCCATTGTGCTACTCTGTGGTCTCCTGATGCTACTGCTGCTGCCTCTACAATGTCATCATGCCACTCTATGGTCTCCTGATGCTACTGCTGCATACACACTGTCATCGTGCCACTCTGTGGTCTCCTGATGCTACTGCTGCCTACACACTGTCGTCGTGCCACTCTGTGGTCTCCTGATGCTGCTGCCACTGCCATCTCCACACTGTCAGGGGGCTCTGCTTGTATAAGCATTTAATAGAACAGATTCTGTAGAAACCTATGTGGAATCAGTGAATTGGTGTAAAAGGAGTGCGCTCTTTCACGCTATAGTAGGATCTTGGGCCTCTGCACGGTTTCTTATAGCTGGCGCTAACATTGACCTGTAAGGCTGAATTCACACTTGAGTTATTTGGTGAGTTTTGTTCCCATAACTGCCCAAATACATTAAATGTGCAGAGAGTGACGCCTGTCATCTGCATGTCATACTGACTCACAGTATTGTTTCACTACCACAGCAGACTCCCTATGCGTCTTACTGCAAGTAACAGTGTTCTACCCCACTATACAGGCTCTCTGCAGCAAGGAAGTAGCCGTTTTTTAACGTGATTCGACACTAATTTATTTGGATGGAATCAAATCATTTCGGAAAATTCGGCAAACCAACCAAATCAAATTTTTGAAAAATTCGCTCATCTCTAGTCAGCACATACTGACTGATAGGTCTGCCCCACTTAACTTCTGGGTCTCCAAATTGGGCACATGAGCTGAGCTTGCCCTTTACACCTTGGTGTGCTGGCCTGCCCTGCAGCAAACATCTGTTTAGCACGGCGGGGGGTTGTGATCATGGACAGACGCATCTGCCTGTCCACAGCCAATGTGGACAAGCTCAAGTTCATTAAAATGAACCAGGCATGGATCCCACGGGACTTGGGCAGAGTAGATATACCAGCTGCACCCAGCCATTGTTATACTTCAACGCAGTATGTGAAAAAGTGTGTTCTCTTTGCAAAAAAATTGGCTACCTCCTCCGCCATGTCCACCTCCTGGCTCATGATTATTATTTCTTATATTGGCTGAGTAGAGAAGTATACCGGCCACACCCCAAAAAATGGTTAAAGGTCACACGCAGAATTAACAGACACATAAAAAACAAAGAAACAGTGTTGGTTTCCTCCTCCACCGCCACGTCTACAGGCTCCTCAACTTCTTACTCCACCTTGACCTCCACCTCCGGGTTCAAGATTATTAATTTTTATTTTTACCCCTATTTTGGATCCTTTTGCAGCCCTCTAGCCCTATCTATGACTTTCAGATAATCACAGAAAAACCTCTAAAACATAACTTTTAATGATAAATAATAAGAAAATACTCGATATCAGGTAACATGAATCTATCTCCAATTTGTAGTCAACTATAAACATAGTGTGAACCATTTACCCAAGTGACTTTGATTCTGCATTCAGCTATTTTTGTTGGTATAGCTGGGGGCCCTGTTAAGGTGTGGGTAAAAAAGATAAGGGGGAGGCAATATCTAAGATAGAAATAGTATGCCTAACCTATCCAGAAGGCCAAAACCTAATGCTGTCCCTCTTTTCTAGTATTCCCTGCCTAAAAACGGAATACCCGCCCCGATAGGGGCGATCCCATGTCAGGAACCTCCTATAATCCCTTATAGTGTCCCTGACACAGGAAAGAAATCCACCACCATGACAATGTGATATCAGTAGGTCGGCGTCCTAGTCAAGTATGGTATCCGGTCTCAAAAATTTGTTTGATGATATAAAGCAACTGACCTACTGCTATAACAGGCACTTAATATAATCAGCAATACGCGATATGAAGAAAATCAAAACATATAACATATATGGCAATTACATCATAAAAACACATTCCACCCTATAGTTATAAGTACCTCTCGCATGCCACTGGTTATGTGGTCATATGAGATCTAGGCACGATAGGCTTGAACAACCTAAGTTTTTTAGACGAGGAATATTTTTGGTGTCCTTGAGTCCCAACGCGTTTTGCTGACACAATAGTTTAGCTCCTCAGGGGACTTATATAATCAGGGAATCTATTTCCTTAATATTGACTTAATAGTGTGGAATACCCAATGTTTCCAATGAGGTGTGACCAAACCTCAGTCCAACTACACTGCACAGTGAAAGAACACCTTAGCAACCATGACTATTACAGTGAATAGTCCAGAGGCTCCCACAAAGATGATATAATGGAGGAGACAACAGAGTACGGTAATTCAATTATATATATATATATATATATATATATATACACACACACAGTACAGACCAAAAGTTTGGACACACCTTCTCATTCAAACAGTTTTCTGTATTTTCATGACATGAAAATTGTAGATTCACACTGTAGGCATCAAAACTATGAATTAACACATGTGGAATTATATACTTAACAAAAAAGGGTGAAACAACTGAAAATATGTCTTATATTCTAGGTTCTTCAAAGTAGCCTCCTTTTGCTTTGATTACTGCTTTACACACTCTTGGCATTCTCTTAATGAGCTTCAAGAGGTAGTCACCTGAAATGTTTTTCACTTCAAAGGTGTGCCCTGTCAGGTTTAATAAGTGGGATTTCTTGCCTTATAAATGGGGTTGGGACCATGAGTTGTGTTGGGCAGAAGTCAGGTGGATACAAAGCTGATAGTCCTACTGAATAGACTGTTAGAATTTGTATTATGGCAAGAAAAAAGCAGCTAAGTAAAGAAAAACGAGTGGCCATCATTACTTTAAGAAATGAAGGTCAGTCAGTCCGAAAAATTGGGAAAACTTTGAAAGTGTTCCCAAGTGCAGTCGCAAAAACCATCAAGCGCTACAAAGAAACTGGCTCACATGAGGACCGCCCCAGGAAAGGAAGACCAAGAGTCACCTGTGCTGCGGAGGATAAGTTCATCCGAGTCACCAGCCTCAGAAATTGCAGGTTAACAGCAGCTCAGATTAGAGACCAGGTCAATGCCACACAGAGTTCGAGCAGCAGACACATCTCTACAACAACTGTTAAGAGGAGACTGTGTGCAGCAGGCCTTCATGGTAAAATAGCTGCTAGGAAACCACTGCTAAGGACAGGCAACAAGCAAAAGAGACTTGTTTGGGCTAAAGAACACAAGGAATGGACATTAGACCAGTGGAAATCTGTGCTTTGGTCTGATGAGTCCAAATTTGAGATCTTTGGTTCCAACCACCGTGTCTTTGTGAAACGCAGAAAAGGTGAACGGATGGACTCTACAGTCATGGCCAAAAGTTTTGAGAATGACACAAATATTATATTTTCACATGATCTGCTGCCCTCTGGTTTTTATGTGTGTTTGTCAGATGTTTTTATCACATACAGAAATATAATTGCAATATCAATCATATTATGAGTAACAAAAGCTTATATTGACAGTTAGAATGAGTTAATGCAGCAAGTCAATATTTGCAGTGTTGACCCTTCTTCTTCAGGACCTCTGCAATTCTCCCTGGCAAGCTCTCAATCAACTTCTGGACCAAATCCTGACTGATAGCAGTCTATTCTTGAACAATCAATGCTTGCATTTTGTCAGAATTTGTAGGTTTTTGTTTGTCCACCCGTCTCTTGATGATTGACCACAAGTTCTCAATGGGATTAAGATCTGGGGAGTTTCCAGGCCATGGACCCAAAATCTCTATGTTTTGTTCCCTGAGCCATTTAGTTATCACCTTTGCTTTATGGCAAGGTGCTCCATCATGCTGGAAAAGGCATTGTTGATCGCCAAACTGCTCTTGGACGGTTGGGAGAAGTTGCTCTCGGAGGACATTCTGGTACCATTCTTTATTCATGGCTGTGTTTTTAGGCAAGACTGTGAGAGAGCCGATTCCCTTGGCTGAGAAGCAACCCCACACATGAATGGTTTCAGGATGCTTTACAGTTGGCATGAGACAAGACTGGTGGTAGCGCTCACCTCGTCTTCTCCGAATAAGCTGTTTTCCAGATGTCCCAAACAATCGAAAAGGGGATTCATCAGAGAAAATGACTTTACCCCAGTCCTCAGCAGTCCACTCCCTGTACCTTTTGCAGAATATCAGTCTGTCCCTGATGTTTTTTCTGGAGAGAAGTGGCTTCTTTGCTGCCCTCCTTGAGACCAGGCCTTGCTCCAAGAGTCTCCGCCTCACAGTGCGTGCAGATGCACTCACACCTGCCTGCTGCCATTCCTGAGCAAGCTCTGCACTGCTGGTAGCACGATCCTGCAGCTGAAACACTTTTAAGAGACAGTCCTGGCACTTGCTGGTCTTTCTTGGGCGCCCTAGAGCCTTTTTGGCAACAATGGAACCTCTCTCCTTGAAGTTCTTGATGATGCGATAGATTGTTGACTGGGGTGCGATCTTTCTAGCTGCGATACTCTTCCCTGTTAGGCCATTTTTGTGCAGTGCAATGATGACTGCACGTGTTTCTTTAGAGATAACCATGGTTAACAGAAGAGAAACAATGATGCCAAGCACCAGCCTCCTTTTAAAGTGTCCAGTGGTGTCATTCTTACTTAATCATGACAGATTGATCAGCCCTGTCCTCATCAACACCCACACTGGTGTTAATGGAGCAATCACTGAAACAATGTTAGCTGGTCCTTTTAAGGCAGGGCTGCAATGATGTTGAAATGTGTTTTGGGGGATAAAGTTCATTTTCTAGGCAAATATTGACTTTGCAAGTAATTGCTGTTAAGCTGATCACTCTTTATAACATTCTGGAGTATATGCAAATTGCCATTATAAAAACTGAAGCAGTAGACTTTGTAAAAATTAATATTTGTATCATTCTCAAAACTTTTGGCCATGACTGTACATGCCTGGTTCCCACCGTGAAGCATGGAGGAAGAGGTGTGATGGTGTGGGGGTGCTTTGCTGGTGACTCTGTTGGGGATTTATTCAAAGTTGAAGGCATACTGAACCAGCATGGCTACCACAGCATCTTGCAGCGGCATGCTATTCCATCCGGTTTGCGTTTAGTTGGACCATCATTTATTTATCAACAGGACAATGACCCCAAACACACCTCCAGGCTGTGTAAGGGCTATTTGACCAAGAAGGAGAGTGATGGGGTGCTACGCCAGATGACCTGGCCTCCACAGTCACCAGACCTGAACCCAATCGAGATGGTTTGGGGTGAGCTGGACCGCAGAGTGAAGGCAAAAGGGCCAACAAGTGCTAAACATCTCTGGGAACGCCTTCAAGACTGTTGGAATACCATTTCAGGTGACTACCTCTTGAAGCTCATCAAGAGAATGCCAAGAGTGTGCAAAGCAGTAATCAAAGCAAAAGGTGGCTACTTTGAAGAACCTAGAATATAAGACATATTTTCAGTTGTTTCACACTTTTTTGTTAAGTACATAATTCTACATGTGTTAATTCATAGTTTTGATGCCTTCAGTGTGAATCTACAATTTTCATAGTAATGAAAATACAGAAAACTCTTTGAATGAGGTGTGTCCAAACTTTTGGTCTGTACTGTATATATCTCATACATAGTAACCCTCTCTTATACAGTGTCAGGCCCATATATGTTCGTGGACCCGTATTTAGGACAGACTTGTCTGAGAAATTCATTGGGTGATAACCATATCCCCTATATCAGGGGTACTTGCGTTGCTGGTGTGTTAAATAATGGCATCCCTGCCAATATCGTCACGTGGGAAGACCTGGTGTCCTGATGCTGGTGTGTGTGTCAAGGACGCCACTCGGTAAGGGCGCCGTCTCGATGGAATGGAGAGGTGGTGTACTTCGGATGCCAGCTATTTAAAGCTGCGCGACGCCATCTCAATTCAGGACGTGAAGCCGGAAGTACCGGCGTCCGATGTCAGAGTGCATTGGCGCTGCGTTCCACAGCAGCGCCAATGCGTTCCAAGACAGGACTAACTTTATTAGTCACCTCATAAATCATACACTCAGGCAATGTAAGTTATAGACATTATGCTGCTTCCCATACATCTTATCTTTTCTAAAGTACATGTAAAGCAATCACATAAAGGTGACCATGATGTACAGATCACAGAAAAAGACTCCTTAGAAGGAAAATTATTGCACAATGTGTGCAATCATATCTTTAACCCCTGATGGTGCAGAATCTGCATCACCTGGGTCCAGGGCATGGGCTATTCACCGTAGTAGCCCTGTTTCTCCTTCTAAGTTAAGATAAGTCATAAGACGTCCTAACTAAATAAAACAGGTATAATCAGTGTTCTCATTTAGGCCATAGGGGGACAATGTGTTCAAACAGAGTGATTAAGAGATAACTAATCACTTCCCGGACGTTTATATACTATGTGTGGACGGGAAGTGGTTAAACAAAAAGAATTATGGTGGATACACCTACTATGTCAGCCCCAGTTACAGGAGAAATCAAGTGTAAAAAAAATAATAAATAAATAAGTGAAGTTAAATGTCCCCCTGAGGTCTTGTATGACCTTATGGGGGACACAAAGTGTAAAATAAAAAATAAAACAATTAAAAAAATAATAAAGAGTATTATAAAAAAAATCACATATAAAAAAAATAATTTTCCCCCAAATATGTCATTAAAAAAATGTTACAAATAAAAATAAATAAATAAAATAGACATATTTGGTATCACCGCGTCCGCAACGACCGTCTCTATAAAAATATCACATGATCTACCCCATCAAGTGAACTGCGTAAAAAAATCTAATAAAAATTATGCCAAAACAGTTTTTTTTGTCGCCTCACCTAACAAAAAACATAATATCAAGCAATCAAAAAGTCATATACATCCCAAAATGGTAGCAACAAAAACGTCACCTCATCCTGCAAAAAATGAGCCCCCACACAAGATCATAGCCAGAAAAATAAAAAAAATGGCTCAACATGATTTTTTTTCTAAAAATGCTCTTATTGTGTAAAACGTAAAAAAAAAAAAAAAAAAAAAAAGACATTTTTTATCGTTGCGTCTGTAACAACTGGCTCTACAAAAATATCACATGATCTACCCCATCAAGTGAACGGTGTAAAAAAAAAAATATAGAAAAATGCCCCTAAACTGCTTTTTTTTTTAGTTAACCTCCCAAAAATTAGATTAAAAAGTTATCAGAAAGCCGGATGTACCCCAAAATGGTGTCAATAAAAAGCAGAGCTTGTCCCGCAAAAAATAAGCCCTCACGCAGCTCAGTCCACAAAAAATTAAAAAGTTATCTCTCCTAAAAACCATGACAGAAAATTCCATGTTAGAAAATGCAGATGCTGCTCCTCCCCTTCTGAGCCCTGGCGTATCCCCAAATAACAGTTTACGACCACATGTGGGGTGTTTCTGCAAACTGCAGAATCGAGGTAATAAATATTGAGTTTTGTTGTTGTTGTTAACCCTTAATGTGTTACAGGAAAAAATGATTAAAATGGAAAATCTGAAAAAAAGTGAAATTTTGAAATTTCACATCTATTTTGCTTTAATTCCTGTGAAATACTTAAAGGGTTAACACCATTTCTAAAACCAGTTTTGAATAGTTTGAGGGGTGTATTTTCTAAAATGGGGTAATTTATGGGTGGTTTCTATTATGTAAGCCCCATAAAGTGACTTCAGAACCGAACTGGTCCTTTAAAAAGTTGATTTTGCAAATTTGCGAAAATTGTGTCTAAAATTCTAAACCTTCTAGTGTCCTAAAAAAATAAAATGACACTTCCAAAATGATGCCAACGTAAAGTAGACATATGGGGAATGTAAATTAAAAAGTATTTTATGGGGTATTACTATCTGTCTTAAAAGCAGAGAGATTCAAATTTAGAAAAGTGTGAGTTTTTTCAAATTTTTGTTAACTTTTGGATTTTTTATAAATAAAATTAAAACTTATCGACTCAAATTTACCATTAACTTGAAGTACAATGTGTCACGAGAAAACAATCTCAGAATCGCTTGGATAAGTAAAAGCGTTCCAAAGTTATTACCACATGAAGTGACACATGTCAGATTTGCAAAATTAGGCCTGGTCAGGAAGGGGGTAAATGGCCCAGATCTGAAGTGGTTAAGAAGTTAATCCACATTGACATCGGGACTGTCTCCAGCACACCAAATGAAATACCCTCCACCCTACCCTCATGTTTAGAGATGATATGTCTTACCACAGGTTTGTCTCTCCTGTTTCTGATGTCCCCTAGATGTTCTAGGATTCTGACTTTAAACTCTCTACAGGTCTTCCCTATATAGAGAGAGCCACACATGCAAGTCATCATATAGACCACATTTACAGTATTACAATTGGCAAATCCTCAAATCTGATAAATCTGGGAACCTGTAGTGTTCCCAAAAGTGTGACCCACCTTTACAAATTTGCAGGCCTTGCAACGACCACACGGAAAGGTGCCATTTTGGAGATTATCCAACCATGTTGTTTTCTAAGGCTGCTTTCACACTTGCGTTGTAAGGATCCGTTTGTGAGATCCGTCACAGGCTCTCATAAACGGTCCAAAACTGATCAGTTTTGTCCTAATGCATTCTGAATGGAAAAGGATCCATTCAGAATGCATCAGTTTTGCTTCAGTTCAGTCATCATTCCGTTTTGGAGGCGGACACTAAAACGCTGCTTGCTGCGTTTTGGTGTCCGCATGAAGAAACTGATCCAAACTGATCCGTCATGACTCACAATGTAAGTCAATGGGGACGGATCCGTTTTCTCAGACACAATAGAAAACGGATCCGTCCCTCATTGACTTTCAATGGAGTTCATGATGGATCAGTTTGGCTATTTAAAAGATAATACAAACGGATCCGTTCAGAACGGATGCAGATGGTTGTATTATCATGACGGAAGCGTTTTTGCTGATCCATGATGGATCCAGCAAAAACGCTGGTGTGAAAGTAGCCTTAGGTGGTTCATAATGGCTACTGACAAGCGAGTCACGAATATTACGATCTCGTCTAAATGTAATAGAGGGGGTGTCTAACAGGCAGTCCTTAAGGTCAGGATCCGTTTTTAATAATGACCAATATCGGTTGAGAATATTCCGAATTTCGGAGTGTGCACAGTTAAAGGTCCCAATTATACGTAAGTTGTGGTCATGCTTCTTTTTGGGTTGAGGTTGAAGTAATGTTGTTCGATCTCTAGATCGAGCATCATTCCAGGCTTCCCTCAGACATTGTGTAGGATACCCTTTATTTTGAACTCTATTAAATAGATCTACTGCCTCATATTCAAAGTCCTCCACTCTTGAGCAATCGCGGCGCGTCCTCAAGAACTGACCCTTAGGGATCCCTCTCCGTAGTGCCTTGGGACGATGGCTCTCCCATCTGAGTAGATTGTTCGTGGCCGTACTTTTTCCATGAAGTGTAGTTCTAATGGAATGTTTCTCATCCTTAGTTATTTTGATGTCCAAAAAG
Source organism: Rhinella marina (assembly GCA_900303285.1). Lineage (NCBI taxonomy): Eukaryota > Metazoa > Chordata > Amphibia > Anura > Bufonidae > Rhinella > Rhinella marina. The sequence continues at coordinate 15,390 of ONZH01009660.1, forward strand.
TAATAGAGGAAACAGTGTTAGTTTCCTCCTCCACCGCCACGACTACAGACTCCTCAACTTCTTACTCCTCCTTGACCTCCATCTCCAGGTTCAAGATTATTAATTTTTATTTTTACCCCTATTTTGGATCCTTTTGCAGCCCTCTAGCCCTTTGCTATGACTTTTTTACAGCCATTTTTCAGCCCCAACGTTCTGGTCCCCATTGACTTTAATGGGGTTTGGGGTCAAGTTCCGGACCTGAACCGAACTTTGAAACAAAGTTCGGCTAAACTAGTCGAACCCGAACATCCACGGGTCCTTTCATCGCTAATTGTGGGTAGCACAGAGATTAACTTAAGTTGCATCAAAAAGGGTCAAATCTCGAATACAGACTGTTCAGACATTTATAGTAGTTTTCCTTATATAAAAAGAAAAACATTGAGTTAACATAGTATACAGAGTATAATACATATACTGTAAAAATGATTTCCATACCTTCACAGTCCAGTTCATCAGACTTGTCCTGACAATCATACTCTCCATTACACTTCTTACGGGCATCAATACACTGTCCTTTCTCACACTGGAACTGATTGTCAGAACACAGTGGGCAGTTCTCCTCATCACTCTTGTCCTCACACTCTGAGAAACCGTCACAACGCCATGACAGAGGAATGCAGTCAATTTCACCAGTTGCACATGTAAACTGCTCTGGAGAGCAAGTTGGGGGCTCTGTGCAGAAACGAGCAAAGGACAGATAGAGAGATGGATGTATAGATGATAGACAGACAGAGAGAGCAGTAGGAGCACACATTCAGTACCTCCACATGTTAATAGATTTTGTAAAAGGACAAGGTGCACAGGACAGGAACATCGAGGGGTACCATCTCCTTTGGCAATGCACATATGAGAACAGCCTCCATTATCCCTTGAACAAGGGTGTGCAGCTGAAAAAAAAATTGCAAATCAAAACATAGTGTTAATATACAAGCATTAGTATACATGTAAGTACAAGAAGAGTGATTATATGTTAGCATAAGTATTTGTGAACAAATTTATAACAAACCAGGTTTGATCTGGACTTTGCAATTTTTTGGGTGACAGACAAACCCAAACTTTTTGAGGTTCATTTCAGTTGAATCCAGTAAAAAGTAGACTAGCTCCATTTTATGGCACATGATGCCGGGAAAAAGCTCTAGAAGGGTTCTCACACAACCCTGAGAGTAAATGAGGCGGAAGGTTTGCTGTGATTGGCCCACAAGCCGACAAATAGCCTAGATGCGTCCCTAAGTGCTGCAGCAAGCAGAGAAACGCCCTAGCAGAATGTCATTCTGTGATGTACTGTGAATGAGGGTGGTTGAGTCTTACAGTGTCTGCCAGAAAAATGATCTTAGGGAGTCAGTGACAGTGAAAAAATAATCAAGCTTGTTGAGAGGATAGAAGTACAAAGAAGAATTGGGTGTGTAAAATAGGGACAGGGAGGGAAAGCTGTGAGCCAGGGGGTGAGGGGCAGAGACTGGCTGTGTCTCCTAGCAGAACTGCAGCTATTGCTAACCTCAAAAGCAAAAACTGAATGAGAGAGTTGGTAACCCAAAAAAATAGTCCCTGCACATTGGTCACCCTTGTTAAGATAAAATGTAACTTTTACTAATTATAGTAAAAGAAAATACAAGTGTGATCCATTAAAACTATTGGGGTACTGCTGTCACTCTATTATGGTGTAAAGATCACATCTATCATTAGATAGGCTATTGGAGTGAAGTGTTAGCTTAAAATGCACGTGATATTCTGGTGAGGGGTTAATCCACCAGTATTTTGGGGCAAATCTGTAGGTATCCAGAGAATGCCAAGAGTGTGCAAAGCAGTAATCAAAGCAAAAGGTGGCTACTTTGAAGAACCTAGAATATAAGACATATTTTCAGTTGTTTCACACTTTTTTGTTAAGTATATAATTCCACATGTGTTAATTCATAGTTTTGATGCCTTCCGTGTGAATCTACAATTTTCATAGTCATGAAAATACAGAAAACTCTTTGAGAAGGTGTGTCCAAACTTTTGGTCTGTACTGTATATGTATATATACACTCACCGGCCACTTTATTAGGTACACCATGCTAGTAACGGGTTGGACCCCCTTTTGCCTTCAGAACTGCCTCAATTCTTCGTGGCATAGATTCAACAAGGTGCTGGAAGCATTCCTCAGAGATTTTGGTCCATATTGACATGATGGCATCACACAGTTGCCGCAGATTTGTCGGCTGCACATCCATGATGCGAATCTCCCGTTCCACCACATCCCAAAGATGCTCTATTGGATTGAGATCTGGTGACTGTGGAGGCCATTTGAGTACAGTGAACTCATTGTCATGTTCAAGAAACCAGTCTGAGATGATTCCAGCTTTATGACATGGCGCATTATCCTGCTGAAAGTAGCCATCAGATGTTGGGTACATTGTGGTCATAAAGGGATGGACATGGTCAGCAACAATACTCAGGTAGGCTGTGGCGTTGCAACGATGCTCAATTGGTACCAAGGGGCCCAAAGAGTGCCAAGAAAATATTCCCCACACCATGACACCACCACCACCAGCTTGAACCGTTGATACAAGGCAGGATGGATCCATGCTTTCATGTTGTTGACGCCAAATTCTGACCCTACCATCCGAATGTTGCAGCAGAAATCGAGACTCATCAGACCAGGCAACGTTTTTTCCAATCTTCTACTGTCCAATTTCGATGAGCTTGTGCAAATTGTAGCCTCAGTTTCCTGTTCTTAGCTGAAAGGAGTGGCACCCGGTGTGGTCTTCTGCTGCTGTAGCCCATCTGCCTCAAAGTTCGATGTACTGTGCGTTCAGAGATGCTCTTCTGCCTACCTTGGTTGTAACGGGTGGCAATTTGAGTCACTGTTGCCTTTCTATCAGCTCGAACCAGTCTGCCCATTCTCCTCTGACCTCTGGCATCAACAAGGCATTTCCGCCCAAAGAACTGCCGCTCACTGGATGTTTTTTCTTTTTCGGACCATTCTCTGTAAACCCTAGAGATGGTTGTGCGTGAAAATCCCAGTAGATCAGCAGTTTCTGAAATACTCAGACCAGCCCTTCTGGCACCAACAACCATGCCACGTTCAAAGGCACTCAAATCACCTTTCTTCCCCATACTGATGCTCGGTTTGAACTGCAGGAGATTGTCTTGACCATGTCTACATGCCTAAATGCACTGAGTTGCCGCCATGTGATTGGCTGATTAGAAATTAAGTGTTAACGAGCAGTTGGACAGGTGTACCTAATAAAGTGGCCGGTGAGTGTATATATATATATATATATATATATATACATACATACACACACACACCAGCAGACCCTGCTGGCCCAGAGTTTGTTAAACAAATGGATCCAATAGCCTAAGGCTATTTTTTATTTTAAAACATAACGTTTATTCTTTTTCTCTTTTAATAGCACTTTCCTATTTTTTACAAAAAACTAAACAAAATAAATCTCCTAATGGTTTAAAACGTACAAGTTTTGTGTGGATAGTGTGGTCAGAGTGTATTTACAGTGTTAAGGCAGATAGGTATTAGTATTCATACAGTGTCAACTTTTACAGAGACAGTTTGATTTGTATCTACACTATTTGTGACACCTTTGTTTTCTTTTCCCTATATTTCCTTTAACCCTTTCAGTACCGCGCCACTTTTCACCTTAAATCCCAGGCCGATTTTTGCTAATCTGACATGTGTCACTTTATGTGGTAATAACTTTAGAACGCTTTTACTTATCCAGGCCATTCTAAGATTGTTTTCTCGTCACATATTGTGCTTCACGACACTAGTAAATTTGTGGCAAAATATTTCATTTTTATTTATAAAAAAATACCAAATTTAGCAACAATTTGGAAAAATTTGCAAATTTCAAAATTTCAATTTCTCTACTTTCAAAATACATAGTAATACCTCCAAAAATAGTTATTATTTTACATTCCCCATATGTATACTTTATGTTGGCATCATTTTATAAATGTAATTTTACTTTTTTTGGACGTGAGAAACCTTAGAAGTTTAGAAGCCATTTTTCCAATTTTTCAACAAAATTTCCAAAACCATTTTTTTGAGCACCAATTCAGTTATAAAGTGATTTTGGGAGGCTTACCTAATGGAAATCACTAATAATTGACCCCATTTTAGAAACTACACCCCCCAAATTATGAAAATCTGATGTTACAAACTTTATTAACCCTTGAGGAGTTCCACAAGAATTAAAGGAAAATGGAGGTGAAATTTCAAAATTTCAATTTTTTGGTAGATTATTCATGTTAATAATTTTTTTCTTGCAACACAGCAAGGGTTAACAGCAAACTAAACTTCAATATACATTACTCTGATTCTGCAGTTTACAGAAATACCCCATATGTGGTGGTAAACGTCTCTATGGGTTTGTGGTAGTGGTCAGAAGGAAAGGAGCGCCATATGGATTTTGGAGGCAGATTTTGCTAGAATGTTTTTTAGGCACCATTTTGTCATTGAGAGACCCTGACGTACCCCTACAGTGGAAACCCTCAAAAAGTGACCCGATTTTGGAAACTACACCCTTCAAAGAATATATTAAGGGGGGCATACTGGCCACTTTGACCCCCTTTTACGGAATTTACAGAATTTGGAAACAATTGGTTGTGAAAATGAAAAGTTTAATTTCTTCCAATAAAATGTTGCTTTAGCCCCAAATTTTTCATTTTCACAAGGGGTAACAGGAGAAAAGCACCCCATAATTTGTTACCCATTTTCTCCTGAATACGGCAACACCCCATATGTGGTGGTAAACTGCTGTAGGGGCACATGGCAGGACTCAGAACAGGAGTGCCATATGGATTTTGCAGAACAGATTTTGATGGATTGGTTTGCGGGAGCCATTGATTTTTATTTTTTTTGAGTTATTGTCTTATGTGGGGGCTCATTTTTTACGAGATGAGGTGACATTTTCATTGGTACTATTTTGGGGTACATAAGACTTTTTGATCTCCTGCTATTACACTTTTTGTGAGTCAAGGTGAAAAAAAATAGCTGTTTTGACATAGTTTTTTTAATTTTTTTTTACAGCATTCACCCGAAGGGGCAAATCATGTAATATTTTTATAGAGCAGGTTGTTATGGACGCGGTGATACCCAATATGTCTAACATTTTTATTTTTGTTAAGTTTTACACATTAGATGCATTTTTGAACAGAATAAAATCTTTTTTTGTGTTGCCATTTTCTGAGAGCCATATTTATTTTATTTTTGGGGCGATTGTCTCAGGTAGGGTCTAATTTTTTGCGGGATGAGATGTCAGTTTGATTGGTACCATTTTGGGATTAATACGTCTTTTTGATCGCTTGGTATTACACTTTTTGTGAGGCAAGGTAATCAGAAAATGGCTTTTTTTGCATTGTTTTTATTTTTTTACGGCGTTTACCTAGCGGGGTGGGTCATGTGATATTTTTATAGAGCCGGTCAATACGGACGTGGCGATACCTAATATGCCTGCTTTTCTTTTTTTCCCCATTTTTTTACAATTTTTTTTAACTTTATTTTGGGAAAATGATGCTTTTTTTACTTGGAACTTTTATTTTTTTGTTAAACTTTATTTTTTTTTAACTTTTTTAACTTTTTTTTTGTCCCAGTCTGGGACTTTCACCGATTCTGGTGCATACAGCAGGGCTCTGGCTATCGGCCACGGCTGGACCCGTGCACCTGATCGGGCGAACGCAGCTCTTGCGCCCGCCCGATCAGAGCGCCGTACCAGTACGGCGCTGGGATTTGTGTCCCGGCTTCCAGGGCCATACATGTACGGCGCTGGGAGTCTAAGGGTTAATTAATTGTCTCTATCTTACTAACTTATATACACTGAGCTACTTTCTGTTCTGTTCTTTATTTCTCTATTATCTTCTCCCTGCCTAGGATCAAATTGCAGGACGCCTGCAGTCCATCCCGCTGATCCTATTAATCTAGACGCCGCTGCTATATTAAAATAACAAACAGAGCTCCCCCGACATGTTTCGCCGTAACTGGCGTCCTCAGGGATATCGGAGCTGCTAACCCGAGTGTCTCCGCATGCCGTGTTTTATTGGCTGGAATATCCCACCTCTTTCTTTCATTCCTCCATTGCCAGACATTCGGGCATGAAGGGCAATTATCCCCACCACTGATCATTCAATCCACATACCGTATAACCTATCGGGTGAATGTGCCTCCATCTATATTCATGACGTACCTCTCCCGCTCCCGCAGATAACCCAATGCATCCCAGGTGTAGTGGTCTCAGTGTGGTCTGGCAGCAGGCTACTTATTTGATTCTTCCAAAGTAGCAAAGGAACATATAATTTTGTAATTGCTCGCTTGCAGTCATACATAGGTGTGGAGAGTGACCTCTTCCACTCCTAAGAACTCCCCTTACTCCTTTCTTATACCCCTAAACATGGGAAGGAGAGAGGGGGAGAAGGTACATTCAGATCACACATACACACTCCTATCAGAACCTACAGCAGGTGTGGAGAGAGACCTTATTCACTGCTGGGGTCTACCCTTGCTCTTTTCTTCCAACCCTAAGCGGGGGAAAGAGAAGGAGAAGAAAGTACAATAGAGTTGCCCACACACACACTTCTATCAAGAATTAGATTCTGTCGGTCCGCTAGTTAGCAAGCACTATCCTTGCTAGAGATAGAAAGGCAGTTCCCTGCATTAAAAAAAAAATAATATGTTTCACCAACGCACTGGCTTCTTCAGGGGAGTTTAGGTTGTTAGTTAACCTTAAAGCAGCTACCTGCAAGGACACTACTTTCATTTTTTCTCATTTTAACATAAATCCTTTATTCTATCACTACACGGTTGAAATTGTATTCTTTTTCAGGGTTGTTCAGTTAAAGAGGACCTGTCACCACTCCTCATGCCTGTTTTAATAGCTACATACATTCCCCATGTAATAACACTTCTCAAGCATGTATTCTTATGACTCTATGTTGTGCCATTCCTTTATTATTTCTACTAGAAGTTATGAATGAATTGCTAGCAGTCTGTAGTAAGGGTACAGTGGGGTGGTAACAAGTTGGGTGTGTGTACCTGCACAGTCTGAAAATGGCAGCACTGATTGAATAGAGTAAGTCTGTGTAGGTACACACCCCCAACTGGTTACCACCCCTCTGTACCCTTACTGCAGACTGCAATAATTTCTAGTGGAAATAATAAAGGAATGGCACAACATGGAGCCATAAGTATAGATTCTCCAGAATTGTTATTACATGGGGAATGCAGGTATTTATTAAAACAGGCATGTCTGGAGTGGTGAAAGGTCCTCTCTAAACCAGCATATAGGTGATCAGTACACCAATACGCAGGTTAATGCACCAAATTATATGTGAGGCCTAAAACTTTCAGGGCTACGTAAGGGTTTCCAACAAATGTCTCAGAACTAGAATATGGGTATTAGCAGCACCAGATATCCAGCCACAAGTAGTAGTAGTCGGCACAGTTGTCTCTGGCTTCGGAAAGGCGCATTATCATTGAGGAGAAAGAGGATGAGATTGCGGATGGCATGGCTCAGTCCTCCTCTCAGTCGCAGCAGGATGACATGGAGGTGACTTCGGAGTCGGACACCATGCCATGGAGCCAGGGGTCACAGCGTTCCTCCGTCTCCTCCTCCTTCTTGCAACCCCAGAGATGGCTTTTAGTGGAGCTGGTTTCACATGAACGATATGGATTGGCTCAGGATGTGTTCAGTGAAACTCGCATAATTTTTCAAGGACAGGTGCAATGCGTTTTGATTCATTTTTCTTGTGTGTGATAAAAACTGAAGGTTTACAAACAACATCTCTTAGCAACCATCAGTGAAAAACACATTGTATTCGAACTTGCTTCCGGATGCAATGCATTTTTCACTGAAGCCCCATTCACTGCTATGGGGCCAGGGCTGCATGAAAAATCAGGATATAGAACATGCTGCATATTTTCACGCAATGCAGAACTGAAATGAATGGGTCAGGCTTCAGTGTGGGTGCTATGCGTTCATGTGTGAAAGAGGGCTTGAAATAAACTGTGGCCGTTCAAACACAATCATAAGAACCAGAACTCTATTGCAGCACATGAGGCGCCATTACCGAATCCTTTGGGAAAATACAACTGGTCAGCATTCCCAATAAGTTCCTCCTTCCAGCATTCCTCCTTCTCCTGGTCCTTTTTGTCTTTGTCATCATCATTATTACCTTATCCATCGTTAACAGTGGCGTGCCTAGGGTGTTTGCCACCCGAGATGGGTCCTTTCTCTGGCACCCCCTCCCCCAATACATTAAAAATGTGTACCCCCTCACAGTAGTATTGCCCTCATTGTACAACCTTCAGAGTAGTTTCATTCAGATATGTGCCCCCACGGTAGTTATTCCTAGATTGGGCCCCCTTAAAGTACTTATCCCTTCATTGTGCCCACCTCACAGTAGTTATGCCCTCTATGTGCCCCTTTCACAGTAGAAATGCCTTATCTGAGACCCCTTCACAGTTTTAATGCCCTCTTTGTGTCCCCCTCATAGTAGTTATGCCCTCTCTGTGCCCCTTTCACAGTAGTAATGCCCTATCTGTGCCCCTTTCACAGTTGTAAAGCCCTTTCTGTGCCCCCATAACAGTAATAATGCCCTCTGTTCCCTTTCACAGAAGTAATGCCCTCTGTGCCTCCTTCATACTCGTAATGGCCATTGTGCCCCTTCATAGTAGTAATGACCTTTGTGCCTCCTTCACAGTAATAATGCCCATTGTGCCCCCTTCATAATAGTAATGTCCATTGTGCTCCTTTTGTAATAGTAATGTCCATTGTGCCCCCTTCACAGTAGTAATGCCCATTGTATCCCATTCATAGTAGTAATTCCCTCTGTGCCCCTTTGCAGTAGTATTGCCCTCTGTGCCCCCTTTGTAGTAGTAATGGCCTCTGTACCCCCTCCATAGTAGAAATACCTGTTGTTCCCACTTCACAGTGGTAAAGCCCTCTGTGCCCCCTCCATGGTAAAAATGCCCTCTGTGCTCCCTCCATGGTAGAAGTGCCCTTTGTGCCCCCTCTGTTGTTATAAGAAAGAAAAACACACACCTTGTCCCGTTCCTGAAGCTGACAGTCCTCTCTCCCCTGCAGACACAGATCGCTCTGCAGCCCTGTGTGGGAGGAGCTTAGGCAGATTCCCAGGCTACAGGCTCCTCCCACACATGCTGGCAGTACAATCTGTGTCTGCATGCTGAATGGTGGAGCAAGGAGAAGTCTCCCGGCTTCATCATTTAGTGCGGGAGAGATGGAGCGCAGGGAGCTGTTCAGTGAGTGACAGGACCACTGCTCCCGATGCTCCAGCAATGAGCGCTTCCATCTGTATTGATGGAAGCGCTAATTGCTTCTGGGCTCTGGCACCCCCTGACAGCAGGCTTCAAAACGAAGCCTGGATTTGGGAGGATTTTCACACTCTTCTGGCAGAGGCCAATGAATAGATCTGGCCTTGCTGACAGTGCCCCATCTTGCCAATATTGCTGCCTGCCTGTCTGACTCCATCATGCTACTGCTGCGGCCTGCCGACCATCAAGTTCTGTACGGCTGCTGCCACCATCATGCTTTGGCCTGCTGACCATCAAGTTCTGTACAACTGCTGCTGCCTCCATCATGCCACTGCTGTGGCCTGCCGACCATCATCTTCCATAAAGCTGCTGCTGCCTGCGAACATGTACTATATGGCTGCTGCTGCTGGCGCTTCCGCCTCAACTGCTGCTGCTCCTCGCTGGTAAACCCTACTCCCATCACTATTAAAGCAACACATCTGCCGCTACTACCACTATTACTACCCATAGAGAGCTCACCTACTGTTTCATGCTATGCTGCTTCTGCTACTATTGTGGCTACGTGCCTCTAATACCTTACGCTATCCACATCCACACTGCACTGCTGCTACTCTCAATTAAAAGGGATAATTTTTTTCTTCTGAAAATCATTTGGGCAGGCATTCTGACCCTTTCAAAGCATAATATTGAGACGCTTGGTCCCCCAAGCCACTTTTATCCCATAACACAGTGTGTGTTTAAGCATCATCTGCCCCCAATAAGGGACAATTTTTGGAAGCTTTGGAATATGAAAAAGCACATGGGTCGATGTAGTGTGTTTTTAAGCATGCTATATGTTAAAGAAGAACTCCCGCAAAAAAAAGTATTCTCTGTCCTGCTAGAAAGGTACTGTACATGATGTAATCTGTAGTGAATGTCATTTTCTTACCAGTGGCTGTATTTGTGAGTTATATCTCCCTGATGTTTATCATCTGTGTCATGTGACCAGCAATCAGACTCACCAACTGACAGCATCTTATGTGTAGACAGGAAGTCTATTTATCTATGCATTCCTATGGAAGCCTTACTCTGAGTCTCATAGGAATGAATAGAGAAGTAACTGGCATCCTGTCCTGTGTCAGTTGGAGGTCAGAGAGTTGGTCACATGACACAGCTTTCTAACAGGTGAGAGAATAAAACATTTTGCAGGGGTTCTACTTTAATGCTGTGCGTTTACCCATAGCTATGTAAGTCAGCGTCACTCACACATCATTTACTATTGTTGTCATTGCATTCCAGAGCTTAAAAAATATACAAAAATAAACAGAAATATAGTAGTATTTAAATGTGTGAGGGCAAAATCTTGGCACTGTAGTGCTCTTTATGAGATTTACTGTAAAAAGTCCAGAATGACTGTGAGCGCCCATGGTTTATTTAACCATGGGAGCTCACAGTCTTTCTGGACTTTTTACAGTAAATTTCATAAAGAGCACTACAATTGGCTGCTCCCTACATGGAAATGGCCACTTCCAGGAAAACTGCAGTAAAAATATTATAAAAGGAACTTACAGAACTCTTTCATATCAAGAGCCTCCACAGCATGAAGTCCAGTAAGGTGGGTGATGCGGCCTTGAATCCTTGTCCTTTGAAAACCATTTGTCTTATCCACTCTTTCTATCATCTGCTGTTGTCGGTCAATCCAGTAAAGATGATCTCCAAGGATGGAAAGTCCCATGGGTTGAAGAATGTTTGAATCTTCCAAAGTAATTCGATTTGCTCCTATAATAATAATGATAAAGTTTAAACCCTTCAGGACTTTCCCATTTTTCACCTTCTTGACCCTGCCTAATTTTGCAAATCTGACATGTCGCGTTTTAATAACTTTAAAGTGTTTTTACTTATTAAACCCTTTCTGAGATTTTTTTTTGTGACACATCATGCTTCATATTAGCGATAAACTTGAGTTGATATTTTTTACCTTTATTTGTGGAAAGATTCGCTATTTTCTAAATTTGAATTTCTCTGCTTTTAAGATGGATAGTGATACCTGCTTTATGTAATAGCTATTAGCTTTCTTAGAATAGAAAACATCAATTCTCAATATAGTAAGGCTATAGAAAAAAAATAAGCAAAAAAATCCTGAAGTTTCTTCTGGGATTTGAATCTGGGACATGTACATGCAAGGTTGACATCTTACCGTACCTCCAGGCTTTAGCCTTATTGTGTTAAGAACATTTGTTTTCTACACTTAGATAATACATATCACTAATAATACATATCCCTGGTTTCTTTACCATTATATTTTGTGCCTGTGAATAAACCAGTAATATGTAATAGCTTTCTAAGCATTGTAAACCACCCTTCTTAAGGTAAGTAGTGAATATACAGGATATATGTGTTATGACACAGCTCTGCCGTCACCATGCTGATGTCTAGCCCTGTCAATCAAGGGAAAGGTGGAGTGTACAAAGCACAGTATATGTTTTCACTGAACCTAACACACCTTACACCAATCACATTTCATTTTGGCGTCGTTGTATAGACGACATTTTGATTTTTTGGGATGGCACAGTAGCAGAATTTCACGATTTCACCAAGATCCTGAATGATAATGACATAGGTCTAAAGTTCACAGCGGAGATACAACATGAGAGCTTGAATTTTTTGGATTTGAGGATAGCACTGCGGCCTGACGGCAGTGTCACAACAGAGATTTATAGGAAACCAACTTTGACGAATAACTTCCTGCATTGGAAGAGTTTTCACCCAATGCCACTTAAAAGTGGTATCCCTCTTGGACAGTATCTGAGAGCCAAACGAAATTGCTCTGAAGAAGCTACATTTGAACAAGAAAGTAAAGAACTATATGAAAGGTTCATAAGTAGAGGTTACCCTAAAAAAGTTCTCCATAGAGCCTATAATAGAGCTAGAAACGCTGAGAGGAACACCCTACTTCAAAATAAGAACAAAACAAAGAAAAGAAAATAATACGCTGCATTGGTACATTCGATACGCAGCATTCATTGATTTATAAGATTATCAAACAACACTGGCATATCCTGCAAGCGGATAAAGATTTAGCTGAAGTAATTCCAGCAAATCCCGCAATTAATTATATAGGAGAGGGAAAAACTTAAAAGAAATGCTGGTACATAGCCACTTTCAACAGAAAAGAAAGATTGGTACGTGGCTGTCGGTGAAAGGATCCTATGCATGTGAAAACTGTACATTTTGTTCACTGATGTCCCCTAGAAAAGAATTTGTGAAACCAGTAGATGGAAAAAAAATACGAGATAAGGGACTACATAAATTGTAGAACTACGGGAGTAGTATATGCATGTAGCTGTCCCAAAATGCATGTGGGCAAAACTATTCAAGAACTTAGGAGACAGATATCAAAGCACTTAAGCAGTATCAATATAAAGGATGATACACCTCTCTCTAAACACATTAGGAGCCATCACCAAGGAAATTTTCATAGCCTTAAAATCTGGGGAATACAGAAAATCAGAACAGACCCAAGACAGGGGGATATTGATGGGAGGCTTCAACAAGAAGAAGCAAAGTGGATTTATCGCCTCAAGTCCCTTTCACCATTGGGACTCAATGAGGGATTTACGTATTCATAATTTTTGTAATAATTGAGTAATAACCACACAATGACAATGATGGGTAGTTGGTTTAAAAGTATAACCTAAGATGCTCAACCTGCAGCCCTCCAGCTGTTGTAAAACTACAACTCCCACCATGCCCTGCTGTAGGAAAGAGAATGTCATCAGGTAAGGAGGCGGTGAATGTAGCTGGACCTGGCGAATCAACACTAGTGTGATACTCACCTCAGGTGGCACAGCATAAGAGGAGTTACTCCATAGGACAATTATGAAGTGACATCACACACCTATGTAATAAAAGAGGGTCCCCTCCTCCAAACACTCACCTGCCTGATCCCATGAAGATGCCGGTTCGCCGGCGAAACATGTCAGGAGGCAGATAGTGTGGTTGTGTGCGTGTTTTTAAAGTGCAGTGGTAGTGCAGTGAACCAAAAATACGGAACTTATGTAGGGATAGAATTGAAGAGTGGATTAGAGGGAGCCGGTTATGTGCACAAATAACAGTCCCTCTGCAATATAGAAGTCATGAAGATCATATAAAAGGCAGCAAACCTACACAAAAAGTTGGGTGTATATACTGCACACCACTGTGTTTTTCGAAAGTTTCACATTGTGATTTGTTTTGTAAAAATAAAAGTTATGTTTTAGTAATCTAGTGAGCATGTGGAGCTAGACGCTCTTTAGTCAGTGACTATGTGGAATTAGAATACTAAATACATAAATGTCTCACACATAGCTCTGAGGTCAAAAGAGTGGAGTAATCTTACACCAACTCAATGACAGGTCTGTATACAGCTCCATTGGCCATGACCCCAAATTTGAGATCATGTGGAGAATTAAACTATTGCTCGATAATGCGTTTGCAGATGATATCATTGATGGCCTGTTCCATAACTACCTTATTAAAACATATCCTGTAACCCAGGTCATATATATTGTGTCAAAAATTCATAAGAATAGGGATAATCCACCTGGGCGACCTATAGTCTCAGGTATGGACTCGGTTTTCTCTCCCATCGCTTTACTGGATAAAACACTACAGAAATTTGCAACTTCGGCAACTTCCTTTGTCAAAGACACCTCACACTCCCTCAACAAAATAAAAACACTCACTTTGGAGGAAGGGAATATTCTGGCTTCCTTTGATGTGGTCAGTCTGTATATTAGTATTGATCACACCAAAGGGCTAAGGGCAGTCCAATACACATTACATAAGTCTAACTATTCATCTCAAAAGATACAGTTTCTTCTTTCCTTATTAGAGATTATTCTTACATGTAAATATTTTCTTTTTAAAGATAATTTTGACATCCAATGCAGAGGGACCGCCATGGGGTCTAACAAGGCCCCAGCATATACAAATATATTTATGGCCCACTTTTAAGAAGTTTTTGTGTATGCATCCAGCAACTTTCAATGTGTGAGAGGCTGGATTAGATTCATTGATGATATTTTCCTGAACACAGGAACACAACAGAGCTTACAGCATGTCTGTGGATAACTGAATGGTATCTGTCCAAAACTCCAATTTACTTTGGTTTCCTCAACTGACAATTTACAGTTTTTGGATACCAACGTATATAAAAGTGGTGGGGGGGTCCCTTTCCACTCTATACGAAACCAATGGACAGAATTTACATTCTCAGATTTGAGAGTTCACACCCACAAGGGATGGTTAAATCACTGCCATATAGTCAATTTTTGAGGGTCAGGAGGATTGTTAGCGATTATGACAACTGCAGAATTAGGATGAGTGACATGATGAAAAAATTTACTGATAGAGGATACTTCCAACATCTAGTAGTTAGACAATTCGAATGAGCCAAGGACAAGACGTACCCTGTGCTCTTACAAGACAGGGGACCAAAAAATAAAAACAAAAATAATAGGACTCCCTTCATGACGAGATACACTTACCTGAGTACCAAAATTGCATCTATTGTCAAACTGGCATATACTTACCCATGCCTTTCCTGTAGTAACTGAATTCCAGGTACCTCCCCTGATGTCCTATAGAAGAACTACTAATATCAAGGATAAACTGGTAAGGGCACACCCCCTACCTCTAGACTACCTTTGATAACCAAACACGGCTGTTTTCCTTGCATTACTAGCTTCCACTCTTCCTGCCACTGTCCCTACCTTTGTCCCTTTTTCAGCCTCAGATCTCCCCCCCCCACCTCCAAGAGCCTCAGATTAGCCCCATCAGACACCCCAACCTCAGATCAGACCCCCAATAGGCCCCCAGCCTCAAATCAGACCCTTATCAGCCCCCCAGCCTCAGATCAAACCTCTAAAGGGCCCTCCAGCTTCATAGCAGACCACCAATAAGCCCCAAACCTCATATCAGACCACCAATAGGCCCCAGCCTCAAACTAGACCCCTATCAGCCCCCCCAGCCGCAGATAAGCCCTCATCAGACCCTCCCCACCTCAGATGAGTCCCAATCAGATCTCAGATCAGACAAATAAATAATAAAATAAACGTACCTCTCCATCTCTGTACAGTGAAGTCTTTGGCAGGTTCACTTACCCTCC
The DNA here is from genome assembly GCA_900303285.1 of Rhinella marina. Taxonomy (NCBI): domain Eukaryota; kingdom Metazoa; phylum Chordata; class Amphibia; order Anura; family Bufonidae; genus Rhinella; species Rhinella marina. The sequence continues at coordinate 30,821 of ONZH01009660.1, forward strand.
CCAGTGCACAGCGTCAGGTCATAGTGTGCGCCTATGTGCACTACATCCTGACACTGTACGTGTCAGCACACAGCGCGGTGGGGAGAAGACCAGGGAAGGCGAGTACAGCCGGTGTATTGCTGTTCTCACCTTCTTGCGCCTCCCGCATGCTAATGACCGTTTCTATAATGAAAGTGGTCATTAGCATTTTCTGGCAGGGGGCCGGGGGCCACATGAAATGGTCTGGCCCACAGGCCGGAGGTTCCCCGCCCCTGCTCTAGAACCAAGGGGACTAAATAGGGACTTTGGATGTTTCCTTCTATGTATGCTACTCCTACTCTACTGTAGTTTTGAAACATTGTATTTACTTATGAACTGAGCCCAACAAGTGATATTGTTGTGAATTTTTATCCCTAATCACTTTTTCTTATATGTTTTTTTCAGGTAAGGCTTCATGTGAAACCAAGGCCCTCCTCCGTCCTATGTAGATATGTCCGTTTTTCATTTCTCTGACTCTGACTACCCCCAATCAATATATTCCCTTATCTAATTTTGTTTGAGTTCCTCTATTATTCACACTATCATTTTCACTGTTGTGCTGTATAGGAGTAATACCATGGGCTGGTACCCACGTTGACCTATGGAACTTTCCATTAATCTGGGGCTACTAATATTGTGATATGGGTTCATATTGACAGCATTGTTTCCTCTCTTTGCTGTCATTTGAGCCTTCTCCCAATATATAGGATCCTCTATTCATCAAGAATGGCCATGAGCGCAGGGGAGCCGAGCGGTACAGTGCTCGTTTCGAGCACGTTCGCTCATCTCTAGTGGCATCCATGAGTATTCATTAGCTCCACTACCCGGCAACTAAATATGTCATGAATCCATTCATGACAGGGAATTTGCTTATTGGACGTAGCGCACGTGGTCTAATCTGTTAGTTGAGACACGCGCCTACACAGTTACAGCCCAAGAACGCCAGACACCGGCAACCATTATGCTTTTTGTGGATGACCATTTTTATCTCATGTGGAGCGCATATATATGTAAGTTACATGTGTTATTTCACTTTAAATGATATATTTGATGCAATACCTGGTGGCATATACCACTATGTAATGCAACATTCAACCATTTATTGTATGAATTCTTTGCAATGGTTATTGTGATACACGCCCCTAAAAGGTGTCCCCCAATAAACATCCACTATTATGATACATCCCCCCCCCGACAAAAAAAGAGGTGTTCCCCATTAGGCCCTATATAAGTTTTACACTGTTCAACCTTTCACTGATTGATTAAGACTTAACGTCGAAACGTTGCAAGGTTTGCTGTCTTCTAAATAAAGATCAAGGAATTATTTGTGCATGCCATGTTCTTTGATACTTCGCTCCAAATGCAAATTTCCTTGCGCTTCGGTGTAACGAATCACATTTGTTTCTAAAATGGCTGCTGCACATGTTACAAAGGTAAAGTAAGAAGCCCGGGAACGATGGAGCACCCATGATGCCATGCAGACATCCATGCAGCAGATAGCCAGCCCCTGTGATGTCACAGAACTATAAAAAGTTTCCTCATGCCCGGTCTCTGCCATTTTACAGTGAACTTAGTGGAGAGAGAGACATTACAGGCACTAGGGACAGTGTTTAGCAAAGACTTTATTAAAAAAAAACAACAAAAAAAACAAACGATTGAGCTGTTCAGTACAACCAGTTTTGGGGTGTATTTCATATATAAAACTACTTCCATTCATCCTTGCTCCTGGGGTGAAATTGCAGTTTGAAACAACCAGTTTTGGGGTGTATTTTGTTGATATATAACTACTTCCATTTACCCTTGCTTCTGTACTGAAAGTGTGCTCAGATACAACCAGGTTTGTGGTGTATTTATTTTAAATATATAAAAGTACTTCCATTCACCCTTGTTCTGGGGTCAATTTGTGGCCTGATACAAATAGTTTTGGGGTGTATTTATTTTAAATATATAATTACTTCCATTCATCCTTACTTCAGAGATGAAATTGCAGTCTGATAGTATTGCTATTTTCCCCTTGCAGTTTCTTTAAATTTACAGTATGTCAGACAGACATGTGACAGGCCCTTCTAAGGGAACAAGCAGTTGCCAAAATGTTTCTGGAGCAGACAGAACTAGAAGCAGAAGAATGTTAGGGTGGCGGCAGCATTCGCAGCGACAGGCATGAGCTGCCAGTGTCATCTAGTGGTCACGTCTTGACCAGCAACCCAGCGGTCCTTGAATGGTTGACACAGTCTAATACTTTTTCGCACATGACATCAGACGTCCCAGCAAGGAGTCAGTGGGTTCCTCTGACACCATGCTTAGTTACCATGGCCTAGGAACAAGTATTGTGCCCCCATCTGTCTGTCCTCCACCTGCCTCTGTCATTTTCTGTTCCCTCAGACCGAGAAGTATTTTATGCCATCGCCTCAGCTCCACTTCAGCGAGGACGAGATTCTACAGGACAGTCAGCCGTTACTGCCCAGGCAAGATCTGGGGGAGAGATCCGCTGCTTCCTCTGGTAGGCGGACAAGTAATGATGATGAAAATCGTGCAGGAACTGGTGTTGCGAGCGGTTAGACACGTGGCCCTGAGACTGGTGAGGGTGACATCAGTGACGTGCTGACAGTAGTCGACGACGATGTGGCCAATCGGACGTGGGAGCTGGGTGAAGAGGGGGTTCATCATCATCAGGAAAAGAGGGTGGCAGCTTACGCATGAGGCAGCAGCTGAGCCAGCAAGGTGGCAGCAATGGGAGGTCGGGAGCCAAACATGCCCAGGGTAGAACACTCTCTACGCAGGAGTAGTGGTGCAGGGGTTCACAGTGGAAGCGGTAAAAGGCAGTCGGCACGGAGTCGTGGGGAGAAAATGCCATACTCCGCAGTGTGGCAATTTTTCATCAAGACGCCAGAGGACATCAGCAAGGCCATTTGCAGAATCTGTGGGCAGAAAGTGAAGCGTGGCCAGGGTGCCAATGTTGTCACCACAGCCCTGCGTCAACACATGCAGCATCACCATAAAGTGGCTTGGGAAAAACGTGGCGCTAATGTAGTGGTACAGCCTGAGGCAACAACTGCTGCACCCAGTGGCCCGCACCCAATTTCCTGCAGTCAGCGCTGACTGCAGCACATATAGGGTTAATGCATATACAGCAGGAGTCCTACTATCAGTGACTGCCGAATCCCTGCAGCTGATTGGGCAGGGGCAACTCCTGCGCCTGCCCGATCAGCCCGGCATAGCTCTACGGCACTGGTATTTTAAACACATTTCCCAGCGCCATACATGTACAGCGCTGGTACTGTATGGATTAGGCTGCAAAGGCAGAATGACATTCCCCAACATCGCCTCATATGCAACATTTCCACCCTTTGGAACTCCACCCTCCACATGTTGGACCGACTTTATGAGCACTGGAAGGCCATAAACAAATTATTGACGATACAGGCAGACAGGAGCCTGTATAACTTTGATGTTAGCCAGTGGCAGCTCATGCATGACATCTGCCTTTTGCTCAGGCCCTTTGAGGGGGCTACTTTATTTGTCAGTTGCCAGGATTACAGGATGAACAATGTCATTCCACTGCTTCATGTCCTGGAACAGATGCTGCTAAATCTAGCTGGACAGGGGACAGGGGCCGTGGCGCCTACATCTTACGGCCACCTGAGCCCTGTGGGGACTGAACTGGAGGAGGACATTTACGCACAAGCAATGTATACAGAAATTGGTGTTTTTTCTTCACAAGTGACAGGAAAGGAGGATCTGGAGGAGCTAGAGGGCGATGAGGAAGACCAGGCAGATGACCTTGAGACACAGAGACAATATGCAGTGGAGATGGAGGCAGCGAGTCCCTCCGAGTTCCTTGTGCAAATTGCCCGATGCATGCTCGGTTGCTTGCGTAGTGACAGCTGAATTGTCACAATTCAGCAGAGGGATCACTACTGGCACTCGACCATGCTAGAACCTCGCTACCGGAGGGAGGATAAACTCAACTACTATCGAGACATCCTATGAAGTCAGTTGTCCACTGCCTATGTGCACCATCGCCCATCCGCCCAAAGGTTGGACCCGGGAGGCCCTATGTGTTTACGTTCCACTGCCATGGCTGCTGGAGGGGCAGGAGCAGTACCAGCTCCATCAGCAGAAACTTATGTCTAGAGCACTTTTCTTCACCCGCCTACTGAAGAAACCACCTACCAGCAGAAAGACATGGAGCAGAACCTGAACTAGCAGGTGGTGGCATACTTGGACTGCACCCTGCCAACCCACATCGAAGTTCCCCTGGACTACTGGGCAGCCAAACTTGAGTTTGCCCTGGACAAGCTTTCCTGCCCAGCCAGTAGTGTGGCATGAAAGCGGGTGTTTAGTGCAGCGGGGGCATAGTTACTCCAAGGATAACTTTCCTTTCCACCCAAAATGTGGAGAGACTGACCTTTGTGAAGATGAATAAGGCATGGATCAGCCAGCATTTCCACACTAGATCATTCTGGGTGCCAAACCCAAAAAAGAAGACCTGGTGAAAAGAAACCCATTTCTTCTGGCCACCTGATTCACCCACTATTAGGATGTTGCCACGCAACTGTTGCCATGTGCTCATGCCACCCCCCATCTTCTTGTGCTCTTACAGCCACTGCTTTTGCCCCCCACATCACGACTCTGTGAGTGGACCACTGTGTTGACTCCTCATGTTGTTGCCACCTCGCCATTCTGTGACAGGGCCGCTACTGTCTCTGTTGACATCACCATTTATTTTAGCCTTCTTCTGATCTGTCAGAAGGACAGAAAAATGAGAAACACAACGGATAGTGTCTTTGGAGCAGCCATAAGGCCTGTATCACATGGTCCCTATTTTGCATCAGGATTGGATCATGATTTGGAGGCCAAAAGCAGAAGTGGGTACAAAACACAGAAGACATGCAAATATTCCATTCACATGTCATCTCTGTTTTGGAGCCACTCCTGTTTTTTTTTGGCCTTAGCAATACTGATGAATTACTTACCAAATGCTGACCATGTGAAGGAGGATGCTGAAAAGACAGGATCCGTATTTTGGGGGTTGTTCTTATGACGTATGAGAAGAAGGACAAAATAAACTAATTAAACAGTGACATCAACGGGCCAAAACTGACCAAATAACTCTAGTGTGAACTCAGCCTTACAGGTCAATGTTAGGGTCAGGTATAAAGAACCGCGCAGTGGCCCAAGATTCTACTATAGAGTGAAAGAGCGCACTCCTTTTACACTGTCAGCTGATTCCACATAGGTTTCTACAGAACCTGTTCTATTACACGCTGATACAAGTAGTGATCCCATGACAGAGTGTACAGGATGTCATCAATAGGTTTGTGTGGATGTCACTGTTTATTTTTTCCTTTCTTCCGTCTGATCTGTCACAAGAACAACCCCCAAAAAAGGATCCTGTCTTTTGAGCATCCGCCTTAACACAGTCAGCATTGGGTTAGTAATCCATCAGTATTGCTAAGGCAAAAAAAAAACAGGAGTAAATCCAAAACAGAGATGACACGTGATTTCGCTGTTAGCATGTTATCTGTGTTTTGTACCATCCCCTGCTTTTGGCTTCCAAATCATCAGCATATCCTGATTAAAAATATGGACTGTGTTATAGAGGCCTTACGGTTGCTCCAAAGACAGGATCTGTTGTGTTTTTAATTTTTCTGATCAGATCAGAAGAAAAGTAAAATAAATGGTGATGCCTACTACCGGTCACTACTGGTCAGGCAGAAAAGCTTGTCCAGGGCCAATTCAGCCACTTTTGACCACAAATCAAGTTTGTCTGCCTAGTAGTCTAGGGGATCTTGGATGTGGGGTGGCAGAGTCCAGTCCAAGTATACTACCACCTGTTGGTTCAGGTTCTGCTCCATGTCCTGCTGCTGCAATTTCTGGGTGGTTTCTTTGGTAGGCAGGTGAAGGAAAGTGCTCATTAGAGCCTCCAGACTTAAGTTGCTGCTCATGCCTCCCACACCCCCCATCACCCTTCAGCAGTCAAAGAAGTGGAGCATGAGCACAGAGGGCCCTCCCGGTCAGACCTTCGCGAGGATGGGCGTTGGTGCACATATATTCACTGGCCTACTAACTACATAGGATGTCTCAATAGTAGTTGAGTTTATCCTTGCTCTCAGCAGGTGGAAAAAAAGGCCCTCATTTAGGACCAGTAGCGAGAGTCTAACATGGTGGAGAGACAGTAGTCATCCCTCTACTGAATGGTGATAATACAGTGGTCACTACGCAAGCAACTCAGCATCCATCTAGTGATTCGCTCAAGGGACCTGGAGGGACTCCCTGTCTCCATGTCGACTGCATACTGCAATGGTGTGATCGGGGTCATCTGCCTGGCCTTCCTCATCGCCCTCCAGCTCCACCTGCTACTTTTCTGTCACGTGTGCAGATAAAACACCCATTTCTGTATACATTTCTTATACATGAATGTCCTCCTCATCCGCCAGTTCAGCCCCCACAGGGCTCAGGTGGCCATAACATGCAGGCATCATGTCTCCTGTCTATCTAGATTTATCAGCCTCTGCTCCAGGACATGAAGGAGTCGAATGACATTGTTCATCCCCTAGTCCTGGTGACTGACAAATAAAGTGGCCTCCTCAAAGTGCCTAAGCAAACGGCAGGTGTCACGCATGAGCTGCCACTGGCTAATGTCGAAGTTACACGGGGAGTGCTCCTGTCCACCTGCATCATCAAGAAATCATTCACAGCCTTCCTCTTCTCATATAGTCGGTCCAACATGTGGAGGGTGGAGTTCTAATGGGTAGAAATCTCACATGTCAGGTTATTTTGGGGAACACTATTCTGCCTTTGCAGCTCAAGGAGGGCGTGTTTTTGTAAGAGTGGCTTTAGTGTATGCCCAATTTCCTGGCCATTTTCAGGATGTCTTGCAGTTGGATGGAAGACTTCAGAAACTGCTTTACAACCGGATTAAAGACGTGCTCCATACAATGCGCATGGGTCAGCCATCCTTGAAGCAGAGCCGATACAATGTTCCTCCCATTATTGATATTAATGGGTAAAAGTGTAAACCAAGCAGAACGTTTTATGTACCATATCTCTTTAAAATAATCATTTAACATGTGCCGAGTTCAAACATACAGTTTAGACCTAAATTAACATGCACAAATCCTCATAAAATTACCATAGCTTGAAAGACCAAAATGCTGGAAATTAAAAAAAAAAAAAAATTAAAATACAGGGATTACATTTCTTGAAAAGTGCACTTGCATAACTTTTGCATATATTTCCTGGAAGCAGACAACCTGAAGATTTTAGTTACCTTGACAGCCTGTTGACAACCGTGTCCATCTTCAGTTAACTTTGTGACAAACAGGAATTATTTTTAAAAAATGCATAGTAACGAACATTTGGACCTAAAACACACATCCAAGCACAGTGGCATAGCTACCAGGGAAGCAGCTGCTTAGGGGGCCCAGGAGCAACACTACTATGATTTTGGCAAGCCAGGCCCCCTCAACACATGCAGTCACATTGGGGTCCGGCCTCCTTAATTAATGAAAGGCAGGCAGCATCAGACAGGCCCACCGCAGCACTACTTAGGTATTATGCCTGATTCCCAGCTGCATTGCCTGTGTACATTGTGTTTCTGCTTATTGAGAAGGAGTGGAGAGTGAGAGTAAGACCACAGAGTGGAACTCCAACCTCTGACAGGACTATCAGCTTCTGTGTGTAATAAAGTACTTGAGACCCCAGCACAGCACACTGCACAGGTGGCCCCATTGCAGGCTTGATAGTCCTGGCCATAACTCTTCACACAGCTATGCTATCACTGACCTCCCCAACCTGAATAGGCTAGCTGTTAGCACTGGCAATGTCTCCAGTTACTGACCTTCCTTACCTGTGTGAGACTCACAACGTACACTCTTGTTATCAGCTCTGTTATAAGCACTGTGTCTATACACATGGTGATACATATCTACAGCCCAGAAGTCAGGGGAGGTACTAGAAAAAAAACAGAGATGATGCACTGACTAATCTACAGTCTACAGGGTATGGATCCCTCCTGACAGCTAGCATTCGGTGCAACAAGATATATATATATATATATATATATATAATATATATATATATATATATATATATATATGCTGTATGTGTGCATTGCGCCTGCTGGCCCTGTTACCACACGTGTGGTTCTGTGGCACAGATCATCTACTTGCTGTGGGACCAGGTCAGTTCTGGCTACACCCCTGTCAAAGCAGTAAAAGCAATGAACTGTGCAAAGGTAATATATACCATAAGCATATACATCAACAAGAGCTTATGCTCTTATAAATACTGGAACAGAATCCATATAATCATCCACATGTTAAAGAGGTATACTGTACACAGCAAGTTGCTTCTAGGTTAGTAAAATCTACATTTTGAGAGCACAAAACATACAGTGTAAAAATATAACTTAATAATTAATACATACAACCACATTCATGCTACTTTGCAGCAAACAATTATTAGCAAAAACTGGACAAAAATTCAAATGTGCAACTAAAATGTATACTCTAGCAGAGTCTTTACGCAAATAAAATACAGTCTGCAAAACACTGAAAGATGTGAGGTGTTTATACATACCACAAATCTTCAGTTTAATGCTGTATAGAGATCCATCTTCGTACAGAATTAAAATGTATTGGCTCCGACAAGAAAAGTTTGTTAGTTATTCACAAAGTCTCACGGGACTTCGGTGAACTACTTTGGGATTTGATTTTTAAATTTAAATACCATTTAAAAAAAAAAAGGACTGCAACTGAAAACTATTATGGTCAGAGTCAATGGAAGGTGGGCTACGGGGGGCCTATTCTGGAGATAGGTGCAGGTCCCAGAGGTGACACTGATGTTATATCCTTGTGATTTGATATCAATGTCTGAGATGTGACAACCCGTTAAGCTTTTAAGGACTGTGTACGTGTACGGTGGAAGTCCATGCTTTTAACATGGCACCTGCCCAGAAGTTAAGCAGGCACCATAGCCTACAGGTGCCTGCTGTTTTACATAGCAGATACCCAGAAACATTGTCTGTGATTGGTGATAATGCAGTTCATGGATTTTTAACCACTCAGATGCCATGGTCAATTGTAAACACAGCACTTGAGCGGTGCGAAAATCGAATGAGCCATTCAGAAAGTATTCAATGTCCCACGGGCTGCAATGTTAAATGATTGCAGGCTGCAATGTTACACCCAAAATGTCCACACTATGAAAATACAGTATAAACCTATTTGTTCTTTATGATAAACGCTGTAATGAAAAAACAAAAAGATTCAAATTGGCTGATTCACTGTTTTTTTGGTCATCTCACCACCAAACAGTTGAATAAAAAGTGATCAAAAAGTCATAAACACTTCAAAAGAGTATGAATAATGACTACAGATCACCCTGCAAAAAATGAACCCTTAAACACCTCCATAAACATAAAAAGTTATTAGTGTCAGAATAAGGCGAAAGAAAAAAAATGTTTTTTCAAAGTTTATTTATTTATTTATAGTTTATTTATTTATTTTTTAGTATTAAACTACAAGAAAAATATATAAATGTGTTATTTCTGTAATCTCATTGACCCAGAGAATGAAGGTAACAGGGCAGTTTTACAGCATAGGGAACACCAGAAAAATGATGCATTAAACTGTAGACATGTCTGCTATGCGAGTCTTTTTATGCTGCTGAGTAAGGAGACTTGCTGTTATCCCCAAACTGCATCAAGCTTTTTAAAATAAAAAAACGTCTGAAATTTTTCCTGAAGTTCCTGGCACCATCTTTGGGATATTGAAGTCATACCATACATTCAAGGCGACCTCGACGAGGGAGGAGAGGGTACAAGTGTATTGAGTTTATTTTGCACCCCCTCCCTAGTAAAGTAAGTTACCTTCTCTGCTTGATGTTTATTATGAATAATTTCTATTTACCTTAGTAAAAATTAATTGCTATTTGCCTTCAGTGATGGAACAGAGGGGAGGTGACCAGTTGGGGGTGTGTACCTGCACAGACTGACTCTATCCAATCAGTGCTGTCATGTTCAGACTGTGCAGGTACACACCCCCAACTTGTTACCTCCCCTCTGTTCCCTTACTGAAGACAAATAGTAATTCATTGATAACTTCTAGTGCAAATAATAAAGGAATGGCACAGCATACAGACATAAGAATAGATGTTCCAGACTTGTTATTACATGGGAAATGCATGACGCTATTAAAACAGGCATGTCCGGAGTGGTGAAAGGTCCTCTTTAAAGGCTATGTACACCTATAACAGTGACAACTACAGTACCCCGCTGCCCCTTTAATAGTGGCCTCCACAGTCCCCCTCCTTCCTTAACAGTGACCTGCACAGCGGCTGCATCTTTATTAGTGACCTCCACATTACCCCGTCACCTTAACAGTGATTTCCACAATAACCTGCCCCCTTAATAGTGACCTCCACAGAGCTCCATTTCCTTAAAATGTGACCTCCACAACACCCTACCTCCTTAATGACCTCTATAGCACCCCGATCGTTAACACTGACCTCCATAGCGGACCGTCCCCTTAACTGTGACCTCCACCATTCCCTGCTCCCTTAACAGAGACCTCCACAGCGCTCGCCCATTTAACAGTGACCTCCACAGCGACCTGCCCCTGGGGCGTAATTATCATAGTGGCAGACCATGCGACTGCTATTGGGCAAGAGGGTGTCAAGTTTTAGTTGGGATTATTTCCTCGTCTACTGGAGGTGAAAACTTGGTCAGGTCTCTACTCTCTAAAGGAACAACTTTTAGAAAATTAGGCAATGGAAAATGACCCAAGGGGCATTGAAAGGAGTTTAGGCAGAAACCCTTCTGTCCTGTGTGGGAGGTCTGGTTTGATCCTTGCTATGGGGCCTTTACTTTTCTATGTTGCCACTAGCCTGCCTCCTTAACAGTAACATCCACAGCGCCCTCCCCTTTAACAGTGAAGTCCACAGCGGCCACCCCTTTATTAATGACCTCCACAGTACCCCATCTCCTTAACAGTGATTTCCACAACACCCTGCCCCCTTAACAGTGGCCTCTACAGCAATCTGCCCCTTAACATTGACCTCGATAGCAGCCTGACCAGAGGTCCTGTTTTAGGCCGGACAGTGAGTCTTTCAGACTTCCTGTTCTCTGTCTGGCAAAGGGCCTGGACGGACACAGGGATGTGCTGTCTGTGCACTGTGCTGTCTGAGTGTGAGTCTGAGTCACCCTCCTTCTCACCCCTGCAGCTGACAGAAGTTGATTTTTACCTTCACTTTTCAATCCCCGTCGGCTGCGGAGTGGGAGGGGGCTTGGCTTAACCGATCAGGTACGTGGTTTAGCAGGCCTGGGGATAAGGTTTTTAAGTCAGTCTTTTGAGGGTGGCCTGAATGGCCACCATACCTGCCCCCTTAACGATGATCTCCACAGCACTCCGCTCCCTCAACAGTGTAATCCACAGCAGCATGCCCCTTTAAAGCTCACCTACAGCAGTGAAGAAAAATGACTAGGTTGTTATGGAAACCTGGTGTCAAACTGTGTGTATGTGGAGACTAAGGGCCTGCGAGCTTCTATTGGTTGTTAAGGGACATGTGACCATGTGTATGGCAGGCTTCTATTGGCTAATGCATTTTTTGGGAATATTTCAGGAACGGTACATTGTAGAGAGCGGAGACCTGGTCTAAAACAAATTTCGTGATAGTAAATGCAAAGGTGTGGATTCCTTTAACGGACATACACACACACACACATACACTCAGCTTTATATATTACATAGTGAGTCATTCTGTCACAAAGGGTTAACTGTATTTCTAACTGTGTAATTGGTACTTTTACGTTGCACCGATCATCTAATAACCCTTATCTCTAAACTACTAGGAGGTTATAAACACTTATTTAAGCCTAATTCTTATCAGATAAGGATTCAGCTTTACTGAGTGTCTATAATGTGAGAGAGCAGAGTAAGAAGTCTGTCTCCTCCCCAGATGACGGAAAAGACAGAAAATTCAGGTAGCTAGTAGAGCATGTCAGATCTGTACACAAAAAGAAAAAAGGATTCCATATTGTTAATAAAGACCAATTGAAAAAATTGATTTTTAGCTCAAAATAAGTACAATGCAATAATAAAAAAGTGCCCCAAACATGTACATAGCCATTAGGGGGTTAAAACTGTGCTGAAAAACATAGTCAGGACTCCTGTGAAGGTGCACTGAAGTCCTCTCCATTATGTTGGCATGGCTTAGCAGTCCGGACTTTATTTTTCAATGCAGCTTTGAAGGCTGACAGCTGGGGAATGGGGGCAGTAGGAAAATAAAAAAAGCAGCAATCTGGACTCCTTATCTACAGAACTACTCATGTGTTACTGCAGATAATAGTACCGAATTGTGGTCACAGATTTCCTTTAAATGAATCTGATTCTCATCCATGATGTATACCACATTCATGTTAACTCTTACCAGATAAGTCGGAGCTCTCTATTCGTTTCAAATCTGCATCCACCCAAAACAGTTTCCCCAGCTTGTGGTCAACAACAAGAGCAACAGGCCGGATTAGACCTGTGGTGAAGAGAACTTCTCGCTCTGTCCCATCTAAGGCTGCACGCTCTATCTTTGAAGATCTTTCTTGCATGTTTGTGAAGTACATGTATCTAAAATGGCAAAAAATATACATAAAACATAATTGAAACGATTTTGTACTTACATATTTATACTCCAAAAAAGTACAGATTCTTTTAACTAAGATATTACTAGAAGGACTCTTTTTCCAAGACCATTCCTCTGTTTGTTGGTGTTTTGCAAGTTATTATTCCACCTATGTTCTTTCCTGTATATATCCAGTGTTTCTTGAGAGATTTTTTTCATTTCTGAGTCTCGAAAACTTGCCTTATAACATTATTTATTTTAGTAAGCCATAAAAAGGTATCAAATCACAATATTTAATATTGTTTCTCTTTTTGAGAGCATTAAGATTTCTCACATGAAAAGGTGTACTTACACATTAGACAGAAGTTGAACAAATATCTGGTAAATACTCATTTCACAGACACATCCAGGGGTGTAATTGTAAAAGCCTGGCACAATAGCAAATTGACATCATTCATATGGCCTAGACGCATCTCAGCATTATAAGGCATGGTGCTGTGCTTGGTAAGCACGGAGAAAGCTGCAGCGCTCACAGGAGCACAGATGCCTTCTCAAACAGCTGATCAGCAGGGATGTGTCGAACTCCCACCAATCAGATACTGATGACCTATCCTGTGGATAGGTCATCAGTATTAAAGTCTTGGAAATCCTTTTTAATATTCACCTAGCCCTGTTCCCCCAATGAATGAAGCACATTCCACTCAGCAGATGTGATGGTGTGACATCATTGCGCCTGCTGGGCTAAGAGAGCACACAGGCCAAGGACAGGCCGATGATGATCCCTGGCCTGAGAGCACTTTTACTCAGCCCAGAAAGCACGATTCCGCCACGGCTGGTAAGAGCACAAGATAGGGAATAAGGCCTGGGCCATAATGGGTGCATTCATTACAGCCAAGGCCCCCCTTGCCACTGTGGGTTCCATAGCAGCTGCTATAGTATTTCCACTCCTGGACACAACCATACATATTTTATTCCATAGTGGCTGTTAGAATTGTTCAAACTGCCAGGTAATGCCCATGAAGTTTTTTTCAAACTGTTTATTTATTTTTATTTTAATTTGGGGAAAGCGGGATTTGAAATTTTATATTTTTTTCTTAATTTTTTTTTTTTTACTTTTTTCTTTTTTTTTTTAACAAGCAAACGATTGCATTGTCAATTGTACACTGTAATGGATATTTATCCATTATATAATACAGCATTCTGTATATTCCAGGTCTGTATTGGAATATATTAGTGATGGGCATCCTCTCTATCACGGTAATGTAACAGATTTTCCAATCTCAGCCTGGGGAGGCTATTAGGGGTGCAGAAGATAGGCTCCTGCATTTTCACCACTCAGATGCTGTGGTCACTTTTGACCATGGCACCTGAGGGGTTAAAGGTCTCCAATCGCCGTTATTGGCGATCGCAGACATTAACCCCCAGGCCTCTACTATGTAGAACAGCAGAAGTTATGGTGCCTGCTGCACTCGTGAGCCATATTTAAAGACGAGACTTCTGTTGTACATGTACAGTGGATGTCCTATAGGGGTTAAACCATAAGCCATTTTCTGATCACACATTACCTTTAAATGTATATTAATCAGCTCATAATTTTGCAACTAATTAAAAAGACAATGGTGTTCAAGAGTGGACAGTCAGTTGCTAAAACAGTTATGATGAAAAGTTATGTGATATCTAAAACCCTGGTCAATAACTTTAAAGCATGAAAAAGAACAAAACTTACTCATAGGCTGTCACTAAAAGATTCAAGAGGTTGTGCAGATATACACAGCTACAACTAGAATATCATCAAAAAGTTAATTTATTTCAGTAATTCAATTCAAAAAGTGAAACTCATAGATTCATTACATACAGAATGATCTATTTCAAGTGTTTATTTTTTATGTTGATGATTTTGCTTTTCAGTTAATGAGAACCCAAAAGTCAGTGTTTAATTAGAAAATTGTAAAAAAAAAAGAAAGAAAAAAGTTCTATATTGTAAACTTATAATACTTTAATCAGTTAATCAACACAAAACACATGTAAATGTCCCTCAGTCTGGTTCAGTTGGCTACACAATCATGGGAAAGACTGTTGATTTTACAATTGACCATAAGACATTGACACCCTCCACAAGGGTAAGTCACAAAAGGTCATTGCTGAAGAAGCTCAGTGTTTACACAGTGCTGTATCAAAGCTTATTAATGTAACATTGAGTGGAAGGAAAAAGTGTTGTAGAAAAAGGTGCACAACTAACTGGGATAACTGCAATATTGAAAATATTGTCAATAAAAAGGCCAATCCTTGTGTGAAGACACTCATGACCCAGAGACGTCAAAGTGTCTTACCTGGACTAAGGACTGTTGCCTAGCAGTCCAAAGTCCTGTTTTAAGAGGAAAAGTAAATTTTGCATTTCATTTGGAAATCAAGGTCCCACAGTCTGGGAGAAAAGTAGAGAGGCACACTATCCAAGTTCATTGAAGTCCAATATGAAGTACCAACAGTCAGTGATAGTTTGGGGAGCCATGTCATATGCTGGTGTTGGTCCACTGTCTTATATCAAGTCAGCACAGCCGTCTACCAGGAAATTTTAGGGCACTTCATGCTTCCCATTGCTGACAAGCTTTAGGGGGATGCCAATTTAATTTTCCAGCAGAACTTGGCACCTGCCCATATTGCCAAGAGTACCAATACCTATTTTAATAACCACGGTATCACTGCACTTGATTGGCCAGCAAACTCGCTTCCATAACACCTCAGGAGTGCCACAGGATGATTACTTCCCTGCCATGCCGCATTGATGGAGTTCATATACTGTACATACTTTTCAGTAGGACAACATTTCTATATTATAAATAATTTTTTAATAAGTCTTCTATAATATTCAAATTTTCTGAGATACTAACTTTTAGGTTTTCATTAGTTGTAAGCCATAATCATCAACATTAATCTATATAATATATGTTTCATTTTTTTAATTAAATTACTGAAATAAATTAACTTTTCAAAGATATTCTAATTTATTGAGATGCACCTGTAGATGTATACAGAAATAATTATATTACAATACAATTCACTTACTAATAGAAAACTTTTAGCATGTTAACCCCATCCCGCTCCGTTCTCGATATAGGTGCGGGTCCCAGTGGTGGGACCCACACCTATCAGACAATGGGGGCCTATTCTAGCAATATGTCCCCATTGTCTAAGATGGGAATACCCCTTTACTTTTCTTAGGATACAGGGGTCTATGCCATCTGGTTCGGACAATTTGTCTATTTTAATCTTTTTAAGACGGCACTGTACTTCTTCCTGGGGCAGACAGGGCACTTTTAATGGGGAATTTACTTTTAGATTCTGCATTTCATCTGACAGTTTATTTTCCTCAGTGAATACACTAGAGAAAAAAATATTTCCTCAGTGAATACACCAGAGAAAAAAATATTTAATAGCTTAGCCTTCTCCTCATCGCTCTCTGTAAAGGGCCGACATCTTCACATTTACTTATATACTTTTTACTGTTTATATAATTGAAGAACATTTTGGTAATAAATCTCTCTGTCTCTAGTTTGGCTGATTTTATTTGTCTTTTACATATTCCATTTTTTTCCTTATAGTTTTCCAATGCTTCCTCGCTAGCCTCCAGTTTTAGTGATTTAAATGCTTTCTTTTAGTAATGTATTCCTTTCTTTACAATTCTATTTATCCACACTGATTTTTTCTTGTTCCTTACCCTTTTATTCCCTTAAGGTATGTACCTCTCAAAATTAGATTTTAGGATAGGATGCGTTTACAAATATCCCATTTTGTGGCTGTATTTTTTATTTTTGATGACTTTGTCCCAGTTAGTTAGGCCAATGGCCTCTCTTAGTTGGCTAAATGTTGCTTTGTTGATGTTTGGTATTTTTCTTCCTTCCTGAAGAAACATTCTTTTGAATGACAATAGGAAGATTATTATTTTACGGTCACTATTTCCCAGGTTTCCCCCCAACCTGCACATCTGTTGTTCTGTCAGGTCTATTGGTTAATACTAAGTCCAGTGTGGCCGTCTCTCTAGTCGGATCCTGAACCAGTTGGGAAAGGTAATTGTCTTTGGTTATTACCAAGAACCTGTTTCCTTTATGAGATGTACAGGTTTTTTCGTTTCCCAGTGTATATCTGGTTAGTTGAAGTCCCCAATATTAACAATCTCATTATGATTTGCTGCCTCATCTATCTCCTTTAGTAGTAGATTTTCTGGGGACTCTGGTATATTAGATGGCTTATAAAAAACTCCTTTTAGTATTTTATTATTGTTTTTTGCCTCCATGTATTTCTACCCACAGTGACTTCAAATGTTTATGTCCCTCACTTATATCTTTCCGGAGTCTGGACTCTAGACAGGACTTTACATAACGGCAAACCCCTCCCCCTCTCCAGTTTTGACAATCCTTTTTAAAAAGACTTCTTGCGTTAGTATACATACAAATTGAGAGGTTTATGTATATTTTGTATATTTTTTACTCTACACCTTTCTGTATGAACTGTTCTAGTCTTTCCTTCCATTCCAGCCCTAGTTCCATTACTTTGCCCCAGGTCTATATCTTCACCTCCTATAGTGTAATTACCAAAATCAAAATTGCAGTAACTGTTTACTAGAGAAACAGAGAACGGCGCACAATAGAGTAATAACGTAAAAACAAAAACGTGTCTCCTTAATTGGAGGCTCACCTTAAGCAGTTGTGCTATTTTATAGACACAACACTATTGAAGGCTTATCGAGAGGAGCTTTTCCTCCCAGAGGTACAGGGACGGTATGCAGCCACGGATGTAAGTCTCCTTAGATGAGTCTGCCTGGTGTCCTCATGGAGAAGTATCAAGTAGTGTAGATAGAATCCCTTGGCGCAAAAACTGACCAGATGCACTTGGAAATCTTCAACAAATTGTTGAAGATTTCCAATTGCATCTGGTCGGTTTTTGCGCCTAGGGATTCTATCTACACTATAGTGTAATTACCGTCCGCCAGTGCCTAGTTTAAACACTCCTCCAACCTTCAAGCCATCTTCTCCCTCAAAATAGCTGCACCATCCCCATTGAGGTGCAGCTCATCCTTACGATAGATCTTGCAGCTGACAGAGAAGTTGGCCCAGTTCTCCAAGAACCCAAGCCCCTTGTTCCTGCACCAGTTTTTGAGCCACTTGTTAACCCCCCTAATCTCCTGCTGCCTTTCTTGTGTGGCTCGTGGTACAAGTAATATTCTGGAAAACACTACCTTGCCCTAAGATTGGGACCTAAATTCCTAAAATCCACGCTCCACCTACCTCTAACTTTGTCATTGGTTCTAGGGATGACCGAATCGACTCCGGATGAAACATCTGAAGTCGAATCGCATAAAACTTCATTAGAATACTGTACGGAGCAAGCGCTCCGTACAGTATTAGAATGTATTAGCTCTGATGAGTAAAAGTTATTACTTTGCGAAATTAATTTCTGAAATTATTACCCGAAATCTGGTGAGATTTCGCAAAGTAATAACATTCTAAGGCCTTATTCACATCACAGTGTTTTGGTCAGTGATTTCCTTCAGTGATTGTGAGCCAAAACCAGGATTGGAGCCTCCACAGACATAAGATGTAAGGGAAAGATCTGTACTTGTTATGTGTTTAGAGCCGCACCTGGTCATGGCTCACAATCCCTGATGGAAATCACTGACCAAAACACTGACGTGTGAATAAGGCCTAATTCTGTATGGAGTGCTCTAACAAAGTTTACGCGAATCGAGTTCGGATGCTTCATCCAAAGTCAATTTGCTCATCCCTAATATGGACCATGACTGCTGGATCGTCACCAGCCCCTCCCAGTAATCTGTCAACCCGATCCACGATGTGTCGAACTATCATCACCCTCATCTGCCAACCTTGCAGACTTGTTGGGCTAGCCTCCCTGGCACTCTTCCATCTACCTCGCCTTCTAAATGTTATCCAGCTAGCTATCTCACTTTTCTGAGCCTCCATACTACCACCCTGCCCCATATCTACCCCATAGAGTGCCTGCTTAGTAAGCTGCAGACTCTTTTCCAAATTGCCAACGCTTCTCAGTGTTGAAACTTGCTCGAATAGATACAAAATGTGCGATTCCAAAGAGTAATTTGCTCACAATTTGAACAAAGATATGCACCCTCAAATGGCTGTTACAGGACTGCATACATTAGACAAGATGTGCACTGGACTGCGCCGTCAATAATGGAACACATACGGTACTAATGGGGATTATGAAAGAAAAGAGAAAAAATATAATACAGTGAAGTGATAAGCAACTGATTTAGTGTAGTCCCCTCCTAAAGTCCCTGAATCTCAAGTCACTTAATCTAAAGTCAGACAATTAATACAAACACACACTTGAAATCAAACACGCGAACGCTCACAAACTCGCATTGTTTGTCTGCTTGTGTAAGTGCTGCTCCCAAACAACTTCAAACCAGACTGATTGTTTTTCCTCTGGATTCAAAGGGAATCTACATGATCTATTCCACTTTATGGCTGTAATGAGAGATGTTGTAATATACACATGCTTTCCAAATACATAAGTTCCCCCAATTTATAGACCTCTGCCAATGACTTACTAGAGCTGGCACGGAACCTTGATAGCATTGCAGTAGGCACTTGCTCCAAGCTCAAAAGCACTATAAGGAGGCATCTGTAATGTGGCAAAACATCACTTATGTTCGTTGTGCACTGCACCTGAGGTCACCTAAGTACAAAGGACGGGCATGCTTCATCTTGGGTCTAAAAGGGAAGAAAGTGATGTGATCTACAGACAGAACATCTTGCCCCAACAGTTTATGCTGGATAGTGAAGGTCATGTGACTGAGGGTCAGAAAAGGAAGTTGGAGGCTCAACTGCTAACATAATTCATATAACTGTACAACCCTTTTCACTTCATTTTTGCACAAACAGAATTATACTTTGTGAATTCAGTCTGATGCTGATATATCCATTTACAGAACAGACATCATGTCTGGTAAAACAATGCAGTGAAATCAAGGTTACAACAGTTTTTTGAAGACAGAATAGTAAAAACATGGAAGTCTAAAGCAAGAATGGTAGTCTATGGGGTTGTTCACACATAGTTACATACTTAGTACGGTTAAAAAAAAGACATAAGTCTACAATGCCTTGCGAAAGTATTTGGCCCCCTGGAACTTTTCAACCTTTTGCCACATTTCAGGCTTCAAACAAAAAGATATAACATTTTAAATTTTTGGTGAAGAATCAACAAGTGGGTCACAATTGTGAAGTGGAATGGAATTTATTGGATCATTTAAACTATTTTTGTAATAATAAAACTGAAAAGTTGGGCGTGCAAAATTATTCGGTCCATATATTTTCAGTTCAGAAAACTCACTCCAGTAGCAAACTTTCATCTCAAACAAGGAGAAGACTGATCAGAGATGCAGCCAAGAGGCCCATGATCACTCTGGATGAACTGCAGAGATCTACAGCTGAGGTGGGAGAGTCTGTCCATAGGACAACAATCAGTCCAACACTTCACAAATCTGGCCTTTATGGAAGAGTGGCAAGAAGAAAGCCATTTCTCAAACATATCCATAAAAAGTCTCATTTACAGTTTGTCACAAGCCACCTGGGAGACACACCAAACGTGGAAGAAGGTGCTCTGGTCAGATGAAACCAAAATCGTACTTTTTGGAAACAATGCAAAACGATATGTTTGGCGTAAAAGCAACACAGCTCATCACCATGAACACACCATCCCTACTGTCAAACATGGTGGTGGCAGCATCATGGTTTGGGCCTGCTTTTCATCAGCAGGGACAGGGAAGATGGTTAAAATTGATGGGAAGATGGATGGAGCCAAATACAGGACCATTCTGGATGAAAACCTGTTGGAGTCTGCAAAAGACCTGAGACTAGGGCGGAGATTTATCTTCCAAGAAGACAATGATCCCAAACATAAAGCAAAATCTACAATGGAATGGTTCAAAAATAAACGTATCCAGATCTTAGAAGGGCCAAGTCAAATTTCATACCTAAATCCAATTGAGAATATGTGGAAAGAGCTGAAAACTGCTGTTCACAAACGCTCTCCATCCAACCTCAAAGAGCTCGAGCTGTTTTGCAAGGAAGAATGGGCAAGAATTTCAGCAACTTGCAGCTGTAATCGCAGCAAAAGGTGGTGCAACAAAGTAATTAATGCAAGGGGGCCGAATAATTTTGCACGCCCCACTTTTCAGTTTTATTATTACAAAAAAAGTTTAAATGTTCCAATAAATTTCGTTCCACTTCACAATTGTGACCCACTTGTTGTTGATTCTTCACCAAAAATGTAAAATGTTATATCTTTTTGTTTGAAGCCTGAAATGTGGCAAAAGGTTGAAAAGTTCCAGGGGGCCGAATACTTTCGCAAGGCACTGTATCAAGTTCAACCAAGGGATAGGTGGGGACGTGAATCCCAGAAGGAAATGAGACTCAGATATCTACAAGTTTTCATAAGCATTAATGTGGTTTACTTTTAAGAATTCATCTAAACCCTTTTTAAAACTGTCCACTGTTCCTGCTGTGACCACGTCCTAAGGAAGTCTATTCCACAGATTTCCAGTGCTTACAGTACAGAAGTTTTGACGCTTCTGGAGACTGAACTTTTTCTTCTCCAGTCGGAGTCAGTGCCTCCTTGTCTTTTGAGGGCATTTTACATGGAACAGTTTTTCTCCGTATTTTTTCTATGGCCCATTTATATATTTGCATAGGTTAATCATGTCCCCCCTTAGACTCTCTTCTCAAGACTAAATAAATTGAATTATTTGAATCTTTCTTCATAACTAAGACCCTCCAGGCCCCTTATCAGTTTATTCGCTCTTCTCTGTACTTTTTCCAGCTGCAGTGCGTCCTTTCTATGGACTGGTGCCCAGAACTGAACAGTAGAGATGAGCGAATACTAAAATATTCGTGTGCTCGGTACTCGGAACAAATTTTTCCGAATATTCGTATATTCGTACGTAAAAACGAATCCTATTGAAGTCAATGGGAGAGACGAATATTTTTGCAGGGGACCAAAGTTCGTTGCAGGCAAGGTTGCCTAAACACCTGAAAACCTCTGACAGTGATGAAAACACAACGTAAATGGATAGGGAAGACCAGGGGAAGCATGCATGAAGCAGGCAGAGACAGTGTAAGGAGCGACATGACCTTGTCCGATAAAGCGTACGCTATTGCTACTGTACGCTACTATACGCTTTACTCTGTACGCTGTTGCGTACAAATTACAGTCTCGCGAATACACGCACGACGCTACGCCACGGCGCACAGTCCTCAGAGGAAGATGGCAGGCAATCGTAGGCGTTCCTCTGCATTCAGCTCTGAGGAGCTGAAATATATAGTCAATAAGATGGACAGGCTGAAGTATGATGGCACCCACCAACACCCGCATCAACAAAAAAAGGAAATTGTGGAGCAGGTGATTCGAGGTCTGCGCCATCATTTTCAAATTGTACGGACCCCAGGCCAGGTCCAACGTAAATGGTCGGATTTGAAGTTAAAGTGCCCAGAGCGGCTGAGTAATATCCGGGAGGAGATACGAGAGGGTGAGTAATAAAATATTTGAAAAGTAAAAACATGTTAAAAAATTAGTTTAGGCCCCATTCACACGACCGTATGAATGGGGCCGTATGTATCCGCAAATTTGCGGATACATACCGCCCCATTCATTTCAATGGGGCCGGGAGCCGCGGCACGGAGCTAGCTCCATGCCGTGGCTCCTTTGCAGCATGCTCTATAGTTGTCCATGCGCACGGACAACTATAAGCATTTTAAATGGGGCCGCCCGGCATGTGTTCCGAGCGCACGGAACACACGGCCGGCGGCTCCATTGAAAATGCTTATAGTTATCCGTGCGCACGGACAACTATAGAGCATGCTGCAAAGGAGCCACGGCTCCCGGCCCCATAGAAGTCAATGGGGCTGTATCTAACCGCAATTTTGAGGATAGATACGGCCCCATTCACATACGGTCGTGTTAATGAAGCCTTACTGTATTGTATATATACCAGTGCCAATAATGAAAACTGTATAGAAGGACAACATGGGTGTGCGTAGTGCGCTGCAGCAATTTTCTTTCATGCTAGGCCACGCCTCTAACTCCACTCAAACAAGTGAAGGTATATTCTCAGATATGTGACCCTTCACAGTAATTTGCCTTAGGCTACTTTCACATATGTGGCGGTGATCCGGCAGGCTGTTCTGCAGTATCTGTCCTGCCAATTGCCAGTGTTGTGGTCGGATCAGTGCCGTCCTCTGTTTTTGTTAAAGGGGCTGGCCGTTCTCCCATTTGTATCAGGCAAATGCACTAGTGTGAAAGAAAGTCCCCTTAGATATATGCCCCTTCATAGTTAGCGCTGCCTCCTAAAAGATGTGCTCAATGCTGCAGCTAATGTGTCTGGAGTGGGCGATATAAAATATATTCCCACGATAACGATATTAAGAAATGCATCACAATAAATACCCATTTAGAAGAAATAAAACACTTGGGGCCACAAGGAGGAGACATAATACTGTATGGGGGCCACAAGGAGAAGACATTATACTGTATGGGGGCAGCCACAAGGAGAAGACATAATACTGTATGGGGGCCACAAGGAGAAGACATAATACTGTATGGGGGCCACAAGGAGAAGACATTATACTGTATGGGGGCCACAAGGAGAAGACATTATACTGTATGGGGGCAGCCACAAGGAGACATTATACTGTATGGGGGCCACAAGGAGAAGACATTATACTGTATGGGGGCAGCCACAAGGAGACATTATACTGTATGGGGGCCACAAAGAGACATTATATTGGACGTCGGGGAAGGTGAAGGGACTGCTCCCTGCTTACCGTCACCCATCTCTGCTTCCTATGGATGCAAAGACAGCTGACCACGGGACATAGCCACCCGTTCCCAGACACAGCCGCTAAAATCCTGACTGTCCTGCCGAATCCGGAATGGTTGGGACTGGAGCTATGGTATACTAGTGCATTGTATGTGCTGTATGCCTGTATTCATATTTGTTATGTTTGTACCTGCAGAATGTGACACACAATCTTTTAGTCATTCATTCAAGTCTCTACCCCTCCCAACAAATGCTCCCTCCATCAATTATGCACCCCAGATATTCTATGATGATCCCTTCACATGAAATGCCCACTCCACATCATATTGCCCTCCTCTTACCCATAATATCTTCATAGTAGTATAAAGTGTTAGTATTAAAACGGTCATCATCATAACAATTGTGTATGGATTTATCTTGCAGAGCAACGTCAACGACGTCACGAACGTCGCCCGGCAGCGTGGTGCCCGGATGGCCCCTGAAGGACCTTCTAGAATGTGTAAACATATTTAATTTATTTTAATCCAGGCTATGTGGGAGTGCAGCAGCAGGGATATAAGAGCACTAGTGGTTAGGAATGGGATCCAGCCCCAAACTATTCACATGTATCAACATCAGAATAATACAACTGTTCATTTGAGTTTAATGTAATGCCATTATTTTAATTTTGACAGCTGCTGCACCACAGAGGAGCTCCTCTGCCCCTCCACCCCACCCTGAGAGGAGCCCACCGGCCCCAAATACACCACCTGCCCAGCTACCTGAGGTAGAAGGTAGGTAAAATAAAAAATTTAATGGGTGGAACTTCTGTCTTCAAAATATAAACTAAATTTATGGTTTATCTTTTGTAGCTCCAACCGTCAGGGAGGAAGCTGATTTTTCCCCAGGACCCTGGGAGGAACACCCAGTATGGATATCCCGTAAGTACGAACCCCTAATTAACTGAAGTGTAATATTTTCAAGCACTAGGATCATGCCACCCAACATGTTATTGTCACTAGACTGTGAACACATTATGTTCTCCAAGTGGTTAGTGAAGCAGACATATCACAAAAATTTTAAAATCAAGGTAGTGAAAGAAGTAGAAACTTGTGTTACCCCAAAAATATGTAACAAAAATGTGACATACATCACATAATATTATTATAGTACATTGCTACATTGCCAATCTCTTTTTAACAAAGCGAGAAACAGCCCTGCATCTCACATAGATCCAGAAATCTGCCCCAATTACTGCTACATCAAGCTGGTTACTGAAGGGTAGTGTGACTAGTGTCTATTCTGCTGCATGTCAGGACTGTCCATCTCTCCCTATCACAGCTCAGGACAGGAGGCAGTTTAAGATTGAGGAGGCAGTGAAGATTTTAACTGAGCATGTGCGGCCTTCTCAGTGAGCAGTTCTAAGACATAAGAAAAAAAAGACTAAATAAAAATACATTTCACTGAAAAACGGAGTCAGTTCGAGTAGATATACAAAATATTTAATGACATGTAACTGCTAAAGTATTCAAATCCAGGTGCTGCTTTGAAAGTTTAGAATATTTTTTGTGCAACAACCCCTTTAACTAGATAATACTAATTGTATTAATGTTTCCACCCCTACAGCTATCCCCACAGACTTCGAATTGGAGGCAGCCCTCAGAAGGGTCAATGAGCGGCTGTATGCTGCCTCCCGCATCCAACGCAGCCTTCAATTAGAGGTGTCGGCGATGCAAGCCATGTTGGCGAGGCGTCGTCAACCTCCTGTTTAATATTTATTTTATTTATTTATTTTTTAATAATTTGTAATTGTTAAAATATGTTTCTTTAAACCTGTGTTTTGTGTTTTTTTAAAACCTTTAACCCCTTCCTGACATACTTCGAAGAAATGTTATGAAACATATATTGACTTGTACGTAAAGCTCAAGTCCAGCCAAAAATTACAAGGAACTGGCATTCCGATACACCTTTTATTACACATAAAGGAGGGCATTAGACACACCCGTGAAAAATTAAGATTGACAGCCTGCTGGTGAGCTGACCGTTGAAAACATTATGGTTGAAGGCCTGGTGGTGAACAGACCCCTGAAAACATTATTTTTGAGAGACTGTTGGTGAACAGACCCCTGAAAACATTATGGTTGAAGGCCTGTTGGTGAACAGACTCCTGAAAACATTATTTTTGAGGGACTGGTGGTGAACAGACCCCTGAAAACATTATTTTTGAGGAACTGGTGGTGAACGGACCCCTGAAAACATTATTTTTGAGAGACTGTTGGTGAACAGACCCCTGAAAACATTATGGTTGAAGGCCTGTTGGTGAACAGACTCCTGAAAACATTATTTTTGAGGGACTGGTGGTGAACAGACCCCTGAAAACATTATTTTTGAGGAACTGGTGGTGAACGGACCCCTGAAAACATTATTTTTGAGAGACTGTTGGTGAACAGACCCCTGAAAACATTATTTTTGAGAGACTGGTGGTGAACAGACCCGTAAAAAAATTATTTTTGAGAGACTGGTGGTGAACAGACCCCAGAAAACATTATGGTTGAAGGCCTGTTGGTGAACAGGCCCCTGAAAACATTATTTTTGAGAGACTGGTGGTGAACAGACCCGTAAAAAAATTATTTTTGAGAGACTGGTGGTGAACAGACCCCTGAAAACATTATGGTTGAAGGCCTGGTGGTGAACAGACCCCTGAAAACATTATGGTTGAAGGCCTGTTGGTGAACAGACTCCTGAAAACATTATTTTTGAGGGACTGGTGGTGAACAGACCCCTGAAAACATTATTTTTGAGGAACTGATGGTGAACAGACCCCAGAAAACATTATTTTTGAGGGGCTGGTGGTGAACAGACCCCTGAAAACATTATTTTTGAGGAACTGGTGGTGAACAGACCCCAGAAAACATTATTTTTGAGGGGCTGGTGGTGAACAGGCCCCTGAAAACATTATTTTTGAGAGACTGGTGGTGAACAGACCCGTAAAAAAATTATTTTTGAGAGACTGGTGGTGAACAGACCCCTGAAAACATTATGGTTGAAGGCCTGGTGGTGAACAGACCCCTGAAAACATTATGGTTGAAGGCCTGTTGGTGAACAGACTCCTGAAAACATTATTTTTGAGGGACTGGTGGTGAACAGACCCAGAAAACATTATTTTTGAGGGACTGGTGGTGAACAGACCCCTGAAAACATTATTTTTGAGGAACTGGTGGTGAACAGACCCCTGAAAACATTATTTTTGAGGGGCTGGTGGTGAACAGGCCCCTGAAAACATTATTTTTGAGAGACTGGTGGTGAACAGACCCGTAAAAAAATTATTTTTGAGAGACTGGTGGTGAACAGACCCCTGAAAACATTATGGTTGAAGGCCTGGTGGTGAACAGACCCCTGAAAACATTATGGTTGAAGGCCTGTTGGTGAACAGACTCCTGAAAACATTATTTTTGAGGGACTGGTGGTGAACAGACCCCTGAAAACATTATTTTTGAGGAACTGGTGGTGAACAGACCTCAGAAAACATTATTTTTGAGGGGCTGGTGGTTAACAGACCCCTGAAAACATTATTTTTGAGGAACTGGTGGTGAACAGACCCCAGAAAACATTATTTTTGAGGGCTGGTGGTGAACAGGCCCCTGAAAACATTATTTTTGAGAGACTGGTGTGAACAGACCCGTAAAAAAATTATTTTTGAGAGACTGGTGGTGAACAGACCCCTGAAAACATT
Organism: Rhinella marina; assembly: GCA_900303285.1. Classification (NCBI taxonomy): domain Eukaryota; kingdom Metazoa; phylum Chordata; class Amphibia; order Anura; family Bufonidae; genus Rhinella; species Rhinella marina. The sequence continues at coordinate 58,018 of ONZH01009660.1, forward strand.
ATGGTTGAAGGCCTGGTGGTGAACAGACCCCTGAAAACATTATGGTTGAAGGCCTGTTGGTGAACAGACTCCTGAAACATTATTTTTGAGGGACTGGTGGTGAACAGACCCCAGAAAACATTATTTTTGAGGGACTGGTGGTGAACAGACCCCTGAAAACATTATTTTTGAGGAACTGGTGGTGAACAAGACCCAGAAAACATTATTTTTGAGGGGCTGGTGGTGAACAGACCCCTGAAAACATTATTTTTGAGGAACTGGTGGTGAACAGACCCCAGAAAACATTATTTTTGAGGGGCTGGTGGTGAACAGACCCCTGAAAACATTATTTTTGAGGAACTGGTGGTGAACAGACCCCAGAAAACATTATTTTTGAGGGGCTGGTGGTGAACAGACCCCTGAAAACATTATGGTTGAAGGCCTGGTGGTGAACAGACCCCTGAAAACATTATGGTTGAAGGCCTGTTGGTGAACAGACTCCTGAAAACATTATTTTTGAGGGACTGGTGGTGAACAGACCCCAGAAAACATTATTTTTGAGGGACTGGTGGTGAACAGACCCCTGAAAACATTATTTTTGAGGAACTGGTGGTGAACAGACCCCAGAAAACATTATTTTTGAGGGGCTGGTGGTGAACAGACCCCTGAAAACATTATTTTTGAGAGACTGGTGGTGAACAGACCCGTAAAAAAATTATTTTTGAGAGACTGGTGGTGAACAGACCCCTGAAAACATTATGGTTGAAGGCCTGGTGGTGAACAGACCCCTGAAAACATTATGGTTGAAGGCCTGTTGGTGAACAGACTCCTGAAAACATTATTTTTGAGGGACTGGTGGTGAACAGACCCCTGAAAACATTATTTTTGAGGAAACTGGTGGTGAACAGACCCCAGAAAACATTATTTTTGAGGGGCTGGTGGTGAACAGACCCCTGAAAACATTATTTTTGAGGAACTGGTGGTGAACAGACCCCAGAAAACATTATTTTTGAGGGGCTGGTGGTGAACAGGCCCCTGAAAACATTATTTTTGAGAGACTGGTGGTGAACAGACCCGTAAAAAATTATTTTTGAGAGACTGGTGGTGAACAGACCCCTGAAAACATTATGGTTGAAGGCCTGGTGGTGAACAGACCCCTGAAAACATTATGGTTGAAGGCCTGTTGGTGAACAGACTCCTGAAAACATTATTTTTGAGGGACTGGTGGTGAACAGACCCCAGAAAACATTATTTTTGAGGGACTGGTGGTGAACAGACCCCTGAAAACATTATTTTTGAGGAACTGGTGGTGAACAGACCCCAGAAAACATTATTTTTGAGGGGCTGGTGGTGAACAGACCCCTGAAAACATTATTTTTGAGGAACTGGTGGTGAACAGACCCCAGAAAAACATTATTTTTGAGGGGCTGGTGGTGAACAGGCCCCTGAAAACATTATTTTTGAGAGACTGGTGGTGAACAGAACCCGTTAAAAAAATTATTTTTGAGAGACTGGTGGTGAACAGACCCCTGAAAACATTATGGTTGAAGGCCTGGTGGTGAACAGACCCCTGAAAACATTATGGTTGAAGGCCTGTTGGTGAACAGACTCCTGAAAACATTATTTTTGAGGGACTGGTGGTGAACAGACCCCAGAAAACATTATTTTTGAGGGACTGGTGGTGAACAGACCCCTGAAAACATTATTTTTGAGGAACTGGTGGTGAACAGACCCCAGAAAACATTATTTTTGAGGGGCTGGTGGTGAACAGACCCCTGAAACATTATTTTTGAGAGACTGGTGGTGAACAGACCCGTAAAAAAATTATTTTTGAGAGACTGGTGGTGAACAGACCCCTGAAAACATTATGGTTGAAGGCCTGGTGGTGAACAGACCCCTGAAAACATTATGGTTGAAGGCCTGTTGGTGAACAGACTCCTGAAAACATTATTTTTGAGGGACTGGTGGTGAACAGACCCCTGAAAACATTATTTTTGAGGAACTGGTGGTGAACAGACCCCAGAAAACATTATTTTTGAGGGGCTGGTGGTGAACAGACCCCTGAAAACATTATTTTTTGAGGAACTGGTGGTGAACAGACCCCAGAAAACATTATTTTGAGGGGCTGGTGGTGAACAGGCCCCTGAAAACATTATTTTTGAGAGACTGGTGGTGAACAGACCCGTAAAAAAATTATTTTTGAGAGACTGGTGGTGAACAGACCCCTGAAAACATTATGGTTGAAGGCCTGGTGGTGAACAGACCCCTGAAAACATTATGGTTGAAGGCCTGTTGGTGAACAGACTCCTGAAAACATTATTTTGAGGGACTGGTGGTGAACAGACCCCAGAAAACATTATTTTTGAGGGACTGGTGGTGAACAGACCCCTGAAAACATTATTTTTGAGGAACTGGTGGTGAACAGACCCCAGAAAACATTATTTTTGAGGGGCTGGTGGTGAACAGACCCCTGAAAACATTATTTTTGAGGAACTGGTGGTGAACAGACCCCAGAAAACATTATTTTTGAGGGGCTGGTGGTGAACAGGCCCCTGAAAACATTATTTTTGAGAGACTGGTGGTGAACAGACCCGTAAAAAAATTATTTTGAGAGACTGGTGGTGAACAGACCCCTGAAAACATTATGGTTGAAGGCCTGGTGGTGAACAGACCCCTGAAAACATTATGGTTGAAGGCCTGTTGGTGAACAGACTCCTGAAAACATTATTTTTGAGGGACTGGTGGTGAACAGACCCCAGAAAACATTATTTTTGAGGGACTGGTGGTGAACAGACCCCTGAAAACATTATTTTGAGGAACTGGTGGTGAACAGACCCCCAGAAAAACATTATTTTTGAGGGGCTGGTGGTGAACAGACCCCTGAAAACATTATTTTTGAGAGACTGGTGGTGAACAGACCCGTAAAAAAATATTTTTGAGAGACTGGTGGTGAACAGACCCCTGAAAACATTATGGTTGAAGGCCTGGTGGTGAACAGACCCCTGAAAACATTATGGTTGAAGGCCTGGTGGTGAACAGACCCGTAAAAAAAATTATTTTTGAGAGACTGGTGGTGAACAGACCCCTGAAAACATTATGGTTGAAGGCCTGGTGGTGAACAGACCCCTGAAAACATTATGGTTGAAGGCCTGTTGGTGAACAGACTCCTGAAAACATTATTTTTGAGGGACTGGTGGTGAACAGACCCCTGAAAAAAAATTATTTTTTAGTGTCTGTAGCTGACCCTCCTAAAACATTGATTGGAGAGAGGGCCTGTAGGTGTCCATCTGTAAACATAGTTTGAAATGAGAGCCAGTAGGCCCTCTGAAAAGTTGCCTGTTGGCTAAGCGTTTGTGTATGAATAGAAGGAGGATAGGATACATTAACAATTTTCATGTTGAGCTGCTTTGCCCCGGTGGAGATTTGAATTCCGGTGAAATCCAGGCTTTATTCATTTTAATAATCGTCAGCCTGTCAGCGCTGTCAGTTGACAGGCGTGTACGCTTATCAGTGATGATGCCACCAGCTGCACTGAAGACCCGCTCTGACAACACGCTAGCGGCAGGGCAGGCCAGCACCTCCAAGGCGTACAGCGCCAGTTCGGGCCACGTGTCCAGATTTGAAACCCAGTAGTTGTATGGAGCAGAGTGATCGCTACTGACGTTGGTATGGTCAGCTAGGTACTCCCTCACCATCTTTCTGAACAGCTCCCCCCTACTCTGCCTAGACTGGGGACTGGTGACATAGTCTTGCTGGGGTGCCATAAAACTGGCAAAGGCCTTGGAGAGTGTTCCCCTGCCAGTGCTTGACAAGCTGCCTGCTCCCCTCCTCTCCCCAGCTAGTTGGCCCACAGAACTACGTCCTCTGCCGCTAGCGGTGTCAGATGGGAAGGATAGTTTCAGCTTGTGCACCAGGGCCTGTTGATATTGATTCACTCTCATACTCCTCTCCTCTACAGGAATGAGAGTTGAAAAGTTCTGCTTGTACCGGGGGTCCAGGAGGGTGAACACCCAGTAATCGGTGTTGTCCAAAATGCTTCTAACGCGAGGGTCACGGGAAAGGCAGCCTAACATGAAGTCAGCCATGTGTGCAAGAGTCCCAACACGCAAGAATTCCCTTTCTTCAATAGGCTGACTCTCCATTTCCTCCTCCTCCAACTCCTCCTCTCCAGCCCACACACGCTGAACAGATAAGAAGGAATGAGCATTGGTACCCTCTTCAGTCTCGCCAACAGTCTCCTCCTCTTCTTCCTCTTCCTCCTCATTCTCCTCCTCCTCTTCCAATACGTGCTGAGAAACAGACCGGAGGGTGGTCTGGCTATCCAGCAACGTATCTTCTTCCCCCATCTCCTGTGACAAGCGCAAAGCCTCTGACTTCATGCTGAGGAGTGAGTTTTCAGCAGACATAGCAGAGGGATGGTGACGCTGATAATGGCGGCATCACCGCTGACCATCTGTGTTGACTCCTCAAAGTTGTTTAACACCTGACAGATATCAGACATCCACGTCCACTCCTCATTGTAGACTTGAGGAACCTGACTACCAGTTCTGGTGGAAGTTGACATCTGGCATTCTACAATGGCTCGGCGCTGCTGGTAAACTCTGGATAACATGTTTAATGTTGAATTCCATCTCGTGGGCACGTCGCACAACAGTCGGTGAGCGGGCAGTTGTAGGCGGCGCTGCGCTGCCCTGAGAGTGGCAGCATCTGTGGTCGACTTGCGGAAATGCGCACAGATGCGGCGCACCTTGGTGAGCAAATCAGACAGATTGGGGTATGTCTTGAGGAACCGCTGAACTATTAGATTGAACACGTGGGCCAGACATGGCACATGTGTCAGTCTGCCGAGTTGCAGAGCCGCCACCAGGTTACGCCCGTTGTCACACACAACCATGCCTGCCTTGAGGTTCAGCGGTGCCAGCCACAGATTGGTCTGCGCCGTGATGCCCTGTAATAGCTCTTGGGCGGTGTGCCTTTTATCACCTAGGCTCAGCAGTTTGAGCACCGCCTGCTGGCGCTTAGCCACGGCACTGCTGCTGCGCCTAGAGCTACTGACTGATGGTGCTGTGCCCACGGATGGTAATTCGGAGGAGGAGGTGGAGGAGGGGTGGGAGGGGAGGAGGTAAAGTATGTCTGAGAGACCGTGACCGAGGTAGGCCCCGCAATCCTCGGTGTGGGCAGCACATGAGCGGCCCCAGGGTCAGACTCGGTACCAGCCTCCACCAAGTTAACCCAATGTGCCGTCAGGGAGATATAGTGTCCCTGCCCGGCAGCACTTGTCCACGTGTCCGTGGTTAGGTGGACCTTCTCACTAGCCGCGTTGGTCAGGGCACGGATGATGTTCTCTGACACGTGCTGATGTAGGGCGGGGATGGCAACACGTGAAAAATAGTGGCGGCTGGGGACCAAATAACGGGGGGCTGCCACCTCCATGAGGTTGCGAAAGGCCTCAGTCTCTACCAGCCTATAGGGCAGCATCTCCAGGCTCAATAGCTTGCTGATTTGCACATTTAAGGCTTGTGCATGGGGTGGATGGCTGCATACTTGCGCTTGCGTTCAAAAGTCTGCTCTAGCGACAACTGAACACTAGCACTGCGCTTGGACACATGATTGGAGGCGGTGGAAGGATATGGATTTGCAGGGGTCATTGCAGGGCTGGAGGCTGGAGTGTCTTGGCTGGGGGCTAATAGGTCACTTACAGCATGTGACACAGGGGCTGCAGCAGCAGTGTCACAATCACCAGCTGACTGTAGTGCCAACCACTTTGTGGGGTGTTTCTTTTCTAAATGCTTGCGCATGCTAGTTGTGGTGAGGTTCTTTATGTTTATTCCCCTGCTTATTTTGGTGTGGCACAGTTTGCACAGTGCTACCCGCCGATCACCCACTTCATCGCTAAAATATTTCCAAACCACAGAAACGCGATGTTTTCGCACTGGAGCATGACCACTTGGGGGAGTAGTAGCTCTGGCCCTGCTTCTCCCTCGCCCAGCCCACTACCTATCCCAAGCGGTGTGGTTGCTGAAGCTGATGCTACCTCACTCTCTGAACCACTTTCTTGGTGTGCCTCATCCGTCCAAGTTGGATCTGTCCCCTCATCATCAGCCAGCTCTTCCTCGGAGTCCCCACTCTGACTGAATGCCCTGCCAGCTACCTCACCCCCTGACACCTGTGTCTGGTCATCATCCACCACCTCCTCAGATGCAACAGATAATCCCTGCCCTTATCACCCTGAGACTGCACCAGGTCTTGTGAATCAGGGCAGAGAATCTCCTCCGGTAGAAGATCAGGGATGGGTTCACTGTATAGTTCCAGTGAATAAGGCTGGGGAGAAGGAGGGCGAGGTGGAGGATTGACAGGTCCACTCCATGGGCTATCATGGCTGGAAGACGGGGCAGTGGACGTCTGGCTGGACGTGCTCTCCGACCATCCATTTCTGCACACTCTCTTGTTTGTGGGGTCTGTTAAAGTTGTACCCTGTGGCCCTGCAAGCTTTCGCAGAAAATCAGCCATTTTAAAATGCTGTCTTTTAACAGCTCCCACAGCAGCAGGCACAGTGTCACCCCGCACACTACCACGGGCACCGCCTCTGTTCACCACACCAGTTTT